>JAHBCN010000298.1:0-10000 GCA_019359885.1 Listronotus oregonensis
AACATAACCATTGCTTTCATGAATATTTACTTTGAATATTAATTACACAATTATAACAATTACTTATATTAATATTATTAGGGATATTAACAGCAGTGGCAGTATTGAAATTATTATTATTAGACCTATTAGTATTTGTACTTGTTTTCGAAATATTAACTTCGTTACGGCCCGTTTTAACTTGTAATGCTATGTGAAATTTGTTTTTCAAAGAATTTTCTACGTATCCCTCTGCTACACTGGTTGATTTCCAGCATCCGTGTTTCTTCAAATTGATTATTCTACCACCACCATCAACTAATAAAGTAGCTGAGCTTCTTCGCAAACAGTGCCCGGTGTATTCTTTGGGATGCGGTAATTTAAGAAATTCAGCAATTTTGCAGGCGAAATTACCAAAAGTGTAAATACTAATAGGTTGTGTAGTACATTTTCCGTTTTTGTAATATACAACTAATCTACGATGTGGTGTGTTTGCAGGATGTAATGACAAATATTTCTTGTATAAAAAAATATTATTTTCTTCAATGACGACAATTAGATTCTTTCCATATTCGTTTTAGAATTGGGAATTTTAATTACTAACATATTTATCTCATCTTCTATATCATCTAAACTATTTTACAAAACTCTTCACCACGACAAGCACCTGCTTAACCAATGATCAATGCAACCTAAAATATGCAAAAAATTAATCAAAAGGAAAAAGAGAAATTACATTTAATTATATTACCTTTGTTACTAGGTAGATATTATTTCCAGCTTCTAAATATGAATTTATCTACTTCTTCTTTATTCAATACTCTTGATTTTTTTGGTTTGTAGCCAACGGATTTTCTTTTAAGGAAAGCAATAACTTTGGGATAGCGGCTTATATCTATATTAGTTTTATGGAAATTGTGGACTTAAGCAGTGAGTAATTGCTCCAGAGGCTCAAGAGCTTTAAGATTTTAGATTTTTCCATTAAATATTCAAAAATGACTTCTTCAAATCATTGCTCCTTTTTTGAAATAAATTGTATATTCATATTTCATAAGTAGCCGTTTTAGCAGCTTCGCTAATCTCATGTGGAATCAATTCGGCTTCACTTTTACTGTTGATTTCCATCTCTTAAAATGGAAAAGCGAAAACACTCGAATTTTATATGACAAGCGCTGTCATAATAAAAATACAAGTGTATATTGTTGCTGTGGTCGCCTACGTAGATACCCAAAATCGTCGCGAAAATAGTTGCTTTCGGTACGATTTGTATAAAGTGGAACTTTCGGTTTAGTAAATCATACCGAAAGTTAAAAGACTGTCTTTTCGAGTTCAAAATGACGATAAAAAAGTTATTATTTCGATACGATTTTACGAAAACAATATTTGCGATGTTTGAAAAAACATAGCATGTTCCATTCGCAAACTTTTTGTGGCTTGCCGTACCCGTACAGCCTCGCCACAAAATGTTTCATTTTTACTTCTAATAAAGCAAGATACTATTATTATACAGACTTTTATTTTGGTTTGAACTTTTTACGCTCAACTAAACATTTATCAAATAAGTGGTCAAACCCATTAATTTTTTACTATTTTTTAAAATATTTTAATGGCTGTAAATTAAACTTTTTAGATTGAAGTTTTCTACATCTTACCAACTTTGAGCTGAAAAGTTTAATACTTTTTTGTGTAATATAAAGAATCCATTAACGTCAGTGAAGTGTTTTTGAAGTCTTTAGAATGATTCTTATCGCCAGTTATGGAGTTTTTATATTCATGATAATGGAAATAAATTAGCCACTGATCTTGAAAAAAAATTCAACAAAAATATTGTCCTAATTAGTTTTTTTTGTGCTGTAACATCGGCATAATTCGCGATCAGTAAAAAACTTTTTATTTTTGATACCTTAAAAGTGTCTATATCGTCTTAAACTTAGAAAATACTGTTTAAAATTTAAATACATTATTGGTAGCGTATACAAGGTAGCATAAAAGAAGACTAGGTTTGTTCAAAATTAAATTATGCTATAATTTATAGGCAGAACCTTCTATGTACAAATTACAAAAAAGCCTCTCATTTTTATTTTTTAAAGAATATCAAAATGTTGTTATTCTTAAAGTAAATATATAAATTTACTTAGATGTCTTGAAGCCCAAAATGTAAAATTTAGCTAATTTAGCTAGCTTTTTACCTCATAAAAAATCAAAATCTGTAAAAACCTCAGCATTTCCCCATTTTTTTTATGGAAACACCCCTAAAAAACTCTTTTTTTTTCTTTTGGAGTCAAAAGTTTTAATTAGGTTGTAATACATATACAGCAGCCATGGAGTGTCTCCTGGATCTTCCACCACTTATCCTCATAGTGATGGAAAAGGCAAAAATGGGTTACTTCCAAATGCAACAAAAACCAACTGGTGTCTACGCTGGTTTGGGATACAACGACATAAAAAGTCAGGTTGGTGACAACATTTTGGACGTGAGGACAGACCAGATAATTTCCCAATTTTCATTTAACAAAAACTTCAAGGTAAAAATTCTAGATCGAAGTGAGTGGCAACAATGCGATCTCCCCAACACGTTTGGATACATCATCTGGTACACAGATGGATCCAAAACCGAACAGGAAACTAAACCGTTCGTGTACAGGATTAAGGAGCTTCTTGATTCCACTAGGAACACACAGTTCTGTATTTCAAACGGAAGTATACCGGGTGGTGCATCGCCAGACTGGCCATAGGAAATCCCCTGTAAATTTTGTTACATTGAAATATTGGCTCCCCAATAGGTGAGCCAATATTGGGATAACTTCAATAGAAGTTACAACAAAATTGTATTAGACTATTTTGAAGACGTTGATAAGATTAGCTCACATATATACTAAATTTCGTTTTTTTCTGATAAGGCAATTAAAAGTTATTTTAGAAAAACTATTTGTAAATCGTTGCATACCTGCTACATACGTTAATAAATCCACCAGTAATAAATAAAATGTGGGGGGCTTATAAAAACAAGCCGATCTGCAAAATAACATACAGCCAAGCATCACGAGGGGCACTAGCAAACCCCAAGGTAACATCCAAGCTGACATGGAAATGCCAAAAAGAACTGAAGTCCTGGGAGACGCAAAGGGTAACTCTTCTGTAAGCACCGGGACATTCGGGAATAAAAGCCAACCAAAAAGCGGATAAGCTAACAAGACAGGGATTATTCACACCATACCTTGGACCAGAACCTGCCCCTGGAGTAACCAAAACCAGAGCGCGAGGGCAAACTAGGGAATTGATCCGAAACAAACACGTGGAAAACTGGTCCAGCATCAGTAGAATAAAACATGGCAAAGGCTTTCTAAAGGGCCTATCCAAAAAAAAAACAAAAATAGAATTACTCAGACAAAGTAGGAAAAGACTTCGCATAACAGTAGGGTTGCTAACAGGGCACGATAAACTAAGAGGACACCTACACAAGGTAGGCCAAGTTGCAGAATGTGCGATGAGGGAGAAGAATTTGCCTACCACGTCCTGTGCGAATGTGAAGCGTTGAATCACAAAAGACAGGCATTCATTGGACAACCAAAAATGACCCCACAGGAATATATCAACCAACCAGTCTCGGGGTTATACAGATTTATAGAAAAGTCAAGACTAATGAGAGAGATAAAAGAAAATGGTAGAGTAGGCACAAAAAGCCCAGCAGGCTGCGCTGCATCCGGTAGTAAATTAAGACGGCTCCCGTCGATATATTTGCGATACTGTCACTAGGACTTTTGTAAAGAATCTAGAAACAAACAAAATAGTTTTTTTTAAATGGTGCACATTTTACAAAGGAAATTCGAAAAAACTACAAGAATTGACATTTAAAAAAAAATCATATCTTGTACCCTTTTAAAGTTGAGAATCCGATTTTTCTTAAGATGATTGTTTATATTACGTTGTTAAAACACGCTTAAGGCAAACCCAGTTTAAATATGTTGGAGTGATATCTTAGGCGACTCAGCGTATTAACCGTAATTTGTGTAATAGCCCAGTCTGTAGGTAAAAATAAGGGCTGTTTATGACGTTAATTTGTAACAGGTTGAATGTATTAGAAGTTGTAGAGGGTGATAACCTGAATATGACTATATAGTTTTAGACTCGAAAAAAGTGTGCAGGGGTGGGGGGTGGAGGGTTAAAAATACTAAAAACGTGTTTTTGCTTCTGCAAGCAACCATTGTTAATTTTAGAGGAATACGTTCATAATGTTTTTTTTAGGTATTAAAAAAACCTATAATTTAAGCCCGGCTAAAATTGATTTGGTTTATTTATTTAAGAAAAAATGCAAAAAACGTTAAAAATAGTCATTTTTTGAAATATTGATAATTATAGCAAAAATATTTTTTTATCCATTTCTGTTATTGCAAAACATAGGTTTTTTAATTCTTAATTAAATGAGAGGTTCTAAAACATGATCGGATAATTTTTTGCTAAGATAATTGAGTTTTACTGATTTTAGAGCCCTAATCTAGTAGGCTATATCTTTTTTGTTTATAAATATTTTAGGTATTACAAACTGTCTTTTGCTTTTTAAGACTTATATTTTACTAATTTAGATCAACGACATAAAAAAATAATATTTAGTCCTTCGTTTTGAGCCTTAAAAAAAGGTACTTTTTTGTTAATAAACAATTGGAGCCGGAGCACCCCCTACATAAGTTAAGAATTTTAAACCAAGATATATGGAAAGCTGGCTTCAAAACAAATATTTTTAAAATAAAAAGGAGTTATTTTATTTATTTAAATTCCAAATTACTTAAAATTTGCAAGAAACATTCAAAAATAAAAAAATATTAATTTTCAGCATACCTTAAAAAAATCCTAAAAATTCGGTTATTTGATTATAACTCGAAAAATATTGCATTTAAATGAAAAAATTATATAACTTAAATTAAAGGTCTTGTAAAAAATATATTATGTCCTTAAAGTTTTTTATTGTTAATAGTTTTAAGATATTGACGCTTTACATTTAAAAAAACTTAATACCTAAATTATCCTTTTTCTGATTATTTCTGAATAAAATTTTTAAAAAGAAAATTTAAAAGGTAATTTGTTTATTTTAAATAAACTCATTTAAAACTTAAACCCCACCAAAACAAACCTTTTTTTAAGGGCCCTTTAAAAATAATTATTTTATTTTGTTTAAATAAATTTTAAATAAAATTTTAAGTATCTTTAAAAATTAAATTAATTTTTTTATTTTGTTTATTTAAAATTAAAATCCCTTTTCAAAATGTTGTTTGGAAACAATAATTCTTTTTTTGATTTCTAAGGATCTCAAAAGCTTTTTAATTAAGGGAATATTCGTCTTGATTAAATAAAAAATATTTTAAAAAAACAGGGTTAAAAACTAAATTTTAAAAAAAGTTATACCCTTTGGGTTAAATAAAAACTTTTCTTGGAAAGATATGATAACATTTTTGTAAAAAAAAATTTTGAATAAAAATGGATAACATTTTTAAAATTATTTAAAAATTTTTCATTTTTTTCTTTTTTTAAAAATAACCAAATTAAAAATTTTTAAACTTTAAAAAAAACCCTTTTAAAACAAAATTTACAAGCGCTTTTAAAAAATATTTTTTAAAACTCCCCCTGCACCCTTTTTCGAGTCTTATAATATTCAGTAATCACCCTCACCAAACTTTTCCTTTACAAATTAAAGTCATGAATCTTAGAGAGGGTATAGGCGGATTATTAAACATTATATTTTATGCTTTAACTTGTATATCTTCGATTTCCATATACATTTTTTTTCATATTGGGACAGTCCACGAAGGCTAAGGCCTAAGTACTAACGTACCGTGGGTGTCTGAAGTGTGGTAATAGGAAGTTTATTCACACGAGACTTAAATATTTGGATTAGTAGGTGGTCAAATCAAGCGAGAAGAAATGTTAAGCAACACGCTGTTTTCTACCTTTCTTTACAGCCTATTCAGGTTTGCGACTGCTCTAAATCATATAAATAAACAAAACCTAAAGCCTTATTTTATGAAGATGTTAAAAAAAAATAATTTAATAAATTGTAGATTTTCGTGACTTTTAACTATGAAGATGATTTTATTTCATTCTATTTCAATGTACTGTTTTAAAAAATCTTTAAAAAACAATAGTGGTACAACTTGTTTTTATTTGAATATCTTTGAGGACTCGGTTTCTTTTTAGTTTTTAATTTAATTAATTAAAAACATGTAGTAAGATCTGTTCTTACAGCGTTTAATGAAAATCGTTACGGCTTAAACAAACAAAATTTTCTGTATCATAATAATCAGCCATTCAGTTAAATAAAGTAATTAATAAAAAGCAAAAAATTTTGTTGGTGTTAAATATAAAGTATCTCTATAAAACATCAGATTAATGGATGCATTAAGCTTGTTCTATATAAATGATTTACTTAAAGTGTTTAAGGCTTTATTCCACCACAACATACTGCGTATATTATAAAAAATCCCTTTAAATCCTTTTTTAGAGCTTCTTAGTCAATAGCGGCTCGTAAGAAGCCACCCTCGTTCTCCCAGATGAAAATCATAAACGTACAATAATATCGGATTTGAGACTGGATGTTCAAAAATCGGATAGTGGACAATAAAATCCTAAAATATGCAATAAACATTAGTTGCCATGACAACAAGCCGACGCGGTAGCTTGCTTTGGGACTCCGAGATATTTGCCCTCGCCTATTAGCTTCAGTTCCTGTGTTTAGTTCTGGCTTGGCGTTAAAAACAATTAGGTCTTTTTTGTAGGCAGTAAAGACACATCAATTCATGCATTTAAGGAAATTGTTAAATGTTAAAAATGTTGGTTACAATTTCAGTTGGTCCAATAACTGGATCAGAAACTGCTTTAAAATAAATTAAAAGTTTTTTTGTGGAATACTACGGGCAAAGAAATATTAAATGCCCTTTAACGATCTTTATTGGAAAAGTTATGATTAGTTACATTTTAAACTTAAATAAAAAAGTAATTAAAAAGTTTATTGCTGACAAACACAGTAGAATAAGACTTTCATTTCAAACAATAGAGTTAGTGAGTAATTGCTTATATTATAATCACGATTATTATCTATTTTTGCCTAAAATAAAGAAATGGGACACATGCCAACCTATCTTAATGACATATGATGTATGTGTGGTTTTTTTCTTTTTTATATTAAGCTGTTAGAAAAATCACCAGTCGCCACTGTTCTCAGTTTAAAATACACACCCGGTTAAAAACTCATTTTATTACGATTAATCGCTGTCTAATAAAAGTTCCATTACCGGAAGCGGAATCAGTCTAAACTTCTTAAAATAAAGATAAAACGACTTTTAGTCGTATAGGGGTTTTTTGCCTCGACATCCACAACAGCCCTTAAAATTGCTTTTTGCTAACTTTAATGATGTTTTTAAAGTTAAAAAAATAAAAGCTCTAATAGTTTTTTTAACAAGCCGTATTACTTTACAAGCGGATTTTTGCTTTTTAAGTTTAATTTTTACAACCAGCAATGTAGCATTTAAAACCACGGTTTTTTAAAACCGGCTTTTTCATGTTGCTTTTATGTAATTATTTAGAAAATTTGACAATTTAACAAATAATATATGGAATAAGTTACGACCCCTTTAAAATGTCCTGATCACATATTAAAAAGGCTTTTTAAAATTTGTATGTTACCGTAATTTATTTTGCAAATTTTTATTAAATTTTTACAGACAATAAAATAATAACAACTTACAAGTTAAAAGGAAAAAAACAAGGGACCAATTACACTAGTGTAGGCTTTAAATTTCTTTTACAAATGGTGGTTTCATATTTAAACGATCTAGATCTTTAGTCCAGTAAATGAAGGGACAAAGCTGTAAATAAATCTGTACAGTTTTTCCTTGTGGCGCAATTCTTAGGACTTAGGGGATGCTTTCGAGCGAAAAAAAGTTTATCAACATTAACAGGTGGGAAAGGGCTAAAAATTGCCCCTCAAGGCCCGAAAAATGGGTTTCCCGCCAATATTTGCCAAAATATGCGAATTGGAGAATTTTTGTTTAAACAAAAAATAAAGATATCCTTGTAATCTACAAAAATGGTCTTTATAATTTTTTTCGAAAAATCGATAGTTTTCGAGATAACAGGACCCAAAAGTCCCCTCATTTCAACTGCTGCTCTACCGCTAGAATGCCGCAATCTCCATCGATTCACTTATAAGCGGGCGCACGAATTGTTGTTTAATATCATGTAAGGTACATTTTTTAATCATTTAAAGTTTATTGAAATGAGAAAACCCGTACCTGTCATTGCATATGAGTTTGGGTCCATTCTAATTTTTCTGGAATATTAAAAAAAAGCGGTCGAAGTTTTTTTTTACAATATTTTGGGAGTGTCTCATTAATTTATTGATTTTTTTTTTTTGAAAAAATGGATTGTTATTAACATTTTTTTATAATGAGACCTTAGCAAGTGTTCAATGATCCAAGAAAATGTCCTTCACCATCTTTCTTGCGTTTTGATAAAACATTGTTTTGCCCATCTGCATTTTTAGCCGTTTCCGGAATTCTAGAAAATCTGTATGTTATGGATTTTTCGACGGTCGTTTTTGCGAAAAATATTGGTGCTGCGAAAAAAATGATAGGGACCATTTCTGAAGATTTCGAGGGGATCTTCATTTTTTGTCCGAACAAAAATTCTCTAATTCGCATATTTTGGCAGATATTTGCGGGAAACTCATTTTTGGGACTTTGGGGGGCCATTTTCAGCGGGTTTTCACGTCGGAATCGTGATAAACTTTTTCTCGCTCGAAAGCATCCGTGTAGACCTAAGAATTGCGCCACAAATAAAAACTGTACAGAATTATTTACAGCTTAGGGTACTTTCAGGTCTTCAGTAACTGTACTACTTTGGAAAACGTCAGTTTTTTGGAGCATCAGTTCTAGTGAAATTATGCCCTGCATAAAAGATTTTGTTTTATAATTTTGGGCAGCAGAGTCATCTTATTTTTGATTTTTTTAAATTAATTTGAAATCGCGCTTATCGTGCGGGTGTATCAATTATTCAACGACAAACTTTTATAGTTACGTTTCATTTTAATTTGTTAAACAAGACCCTTTAAATACAATGCGTAAGACGAGTGTAACAGATATATACAGCGTTAGTGTACAAAAAAAAAACAATAAATACCAGTGACTTTATAATAATTATATTAAAATATTACCTGCTTTATTTTAATTGATGAATGACATTTCTTTATTAGTTTGATAGTTAAAATTTGAAATTACGGAAATTATGGAAAATAAAAAGCCTTTTTGAGGATATCTTTATACCCAAGTCAAAAAAATGATATTTAAATTTCGAGAACAAAAAAGAAATTACAGGATTACCTGTAGAAGAAGTAGCTAAAGTACTTGGAATTAGTTTAAGAATGGTGCAAAAGGTTTTACATGAAAGATAGAGCCCAACATCTTATTCCCAAACAAAGAAAAAAATACAAACGGAAGAAGCCAAGGACTAAAGATTTAAATGAATCCGTGGAAGTGGGAGATATCATGTATGAATTATACAGGGTTGCCCAACGAAAAGGTCGCACCCCTATTTGTGACTCTTCTGGGAAAACGCTCCGACACGTCAATTTTGATATCTAGGAGAACTCTTTTCATCTACAAGTATAGCCGTACAATACAGAGTGGTCCAAAAATAAAATTTTGCATTACGCTTAAGATTTTTAAATGGAAACCCCCATTTTTTTAAATTCTTAGATTCTACTTTACGTTTTTAGTAACTTTTATTAATTAAGTTTATACCCATCTATAAATCATTGCAAAGCTATTTAAGTTTATAATAAAATTCGACTAACTTAACTTAATACTGATAGCTTGATAAATAATTTAAACATTAATATTAGCATTTTGATTTTACACCTGGTGTAGTGGACAAATTTGCTAGCCATGTCTTGGTTGTAATTAAAATTCCTGTTATAAATACAATATCCTGTCCAATCCAATTATTTTAGTCTTTTAATAATGTGGTTTATTGA
>JAHBCN010000298.1:12500-253311 GCA_019359885.1 Listronotus oregonensis
TTTTTAGGAACGCTTTACTTGACTAACATAAACTCGGAAGGTTTTACGGTTGCGATAAGGTAAACTGCCATTGCTTACTACGTAAATAGGCTTAGCAACTTCACAGCCAACATGGCATTTTAATAGCCTGGCGGTTTCACTTAAAACCTTAAAGTTAAGTGGGTAGTTTTACCCTATTTTTAAAAAAAAGTAGCTGGAAAAACCGTTTAAATTAAAATTCAATTAACTTAAAAGTTTTTAAAAAAATCCACAAAAATTTGATCGATAATAAGCTTACCAACATGATAAATCGATCAGCTGCTTTTAGGATATTTTTAATCGGTAATTACTGACGGAGAACTTTTTACATGACAAAGTATTTTTCCGGTACGGGGAGATATATTCACCACGTTAAAAAAGTATCAATGTTGTGAATAATTTAACAAATAAATTTCGGTATTGGCTTTTTCACTAAATCCTAATCAGTGGGAAACATATTTAAATTCTAGTTTATTCAGATGATGTACATTTTTAGTAATCATAGAAAGAATAGGCAAATTTATGAATAATACAAGTCATTTCAGTTGTTTTTACTAACCCTAAAGAAAATATGCCTCTGACATCTGATAAGGAAAAGAAGAGCTCAGAAGTAACCGCGTGAGTTGACAGGGTTATTAAATACAACAGAGCGATGCGAAAAATAATATATGCATTTTTTTATTAATAAATGTCCAAACGGCAACATTTATAAGTAATTACCAAAACTTGTATCACTTTAAAAAAAAGTTTTTATGTGGCGAAAGCTAGGGCGTAAGCTGTTGCCCTGTTACCAAGAGTTTTTATTTTTACCTCTTTAAATTTAACCCATTGTCAAGTTCACTGTCAACTTTAACAACGAGATCGTCACTCTTAATTAAACTTTTCCTTAACAAAATGTTTTATTCATATTTATTACAAAGATTATCATAAAGATATGTAAAAAAATATTAATACTGTTCCCGTTTATTAGGTTGTCATGAAACGAATTTATAAGTTGTAAGTATTTTTTAAGGCTGCAAAAACGCATAAAGAGCATTTAAAAAAGTCTAATGGAAAAAATGTCATTTTAAAATTTTGCTTTTTCAGCATGACAGGCTTTACTATAAATTGTGAATATTTTAGTTTTCCCAAGTTTTCTTCTTTTAGAGATTTACCTTTAGTCTTTCTGTTCTTGTAATAGAGGTTAGAATATATTTGCGGTATCTCGAGAACGTATATTTATCTTTTACACGGCAATAATAAACACAATTATTAGTAGTCAAAATTGGTTCCAGAATTATTCGTATTCCTATGGCTATTTCCTAATACTAAAAGAAAACTTTTTTAAGAGGCTGTTAAAGGGTGTCTGCGAAAATATTGAGCAAAACAATTTTTTTAGAATATTTACTCAAATTTTGACGATTTCTATGTTTTTCGTAATATCCTAAAAAATCTAAATACGGTCTATATTGTAGTACCAGTTATTTATCTGATAATGTAGTAATTGTACGAAACTTTTGTCACATTTTTTTTAAATACAGTGCTGGAAAACGAAGTAACCTAATTACTGTAATATGTACTATCTTAATTATTTATTGACTTTTTTACGATTCTAGTATTATTACCTTTAGGCTGCAGCAGGGTTGATAAATTTTGGTAAATTGGTAATTTATTTCTCATACTATCAGTGTACAAGGTTAGCCAAATAGGGCACTTTTAAAGGGGAACCCCCCCCCCTTTTTAAAGAAAATAGACGAAAACTAATGTAGGTGTCTAAAGCTCAATTTATGTTAATAACATAAGGGTGAAAACCGCACATCCATATCTGTTACTGTTTCTGACTTACAGGGTGTTTTCCAAAAATGTACATTTTAAAAAATCGCTGTAACTTTTTTGCTATGAAAAATTTTTAATTTCTGTAAAAACTTTTCCAAAGCAACTTTTTACCTAGAATTTAATGGATTAAGTCTATTTTTTTTTAAATCAATGGTTCAATAGTTAATAACAGAAAGTAGAACCCCTTATTGATGATCTGCCCCTAATGAAACTCGAAAACATATTTTTCCAGCAAGATGGGGCACCGCCTCACAACGCTGAAATTATCAGTAATTTTTTGGCAGCCAACTTTGACAATTATTGGATGGCTAACCAAGGTTCGATTCGTTGGCCAGCGAGGTCATCTGATTTTTATCTTTGGGGAAGACTAAATGACCTTATTTTTAAATTACCCAGACATTCTAGACAAGAATTAAAATTCGCGGTTTTGCAAGAGTTTGCATCTCTAACTCCTCTTAAGTTGATCAATTCTGCAAGAAATATTGGGAAACGGTGCCATATGTGGTTAAGAGAAACCAGTCGACATTTCAAACATTTTCTGTAGTAAAGTCTCTTGCCCTGGGTTACTACTTTTTATTGTTGTTTTTTTTATATTTTATTAGTGAATCTTATTCTAAATATAGGTTAAATTGTTATAAAATGTTACACCATTCTTTATAAATATTAGTTTTGTTATAATTACCGCTAACAGCTATCAGTAAGCGTTTCTTCTGTGTATTATCGCCGTGTTGTCCAAAGCCTAGTTGTTTAAAGTGGGCGAACTTTTATAAACTCTCTATTTCGAAGAGAACTTGAGCAAAATATTAAGTGCGCTATATTTTTGAAAAGGTAATTTAAAGTTATTTTCAAGTATTCAAAAATATACTGGGTGTCCCATATAAAAAATAGGTTTTTCTGTTAATAACTATTAAACCATTAACTCTAAAAAAATTATACTTAAACCATTAAATTCTACGTAAAAAGTTTCTTTAAAAACGGTTTTACAGGAACTCAAAATTTTCCATAGCAAAAAAGTTAGAGCGATTTTTTCAAAATGCATACTTTTGAAAAACACCCTGTAACTGAGAAACGGTAACAGATATTGATGTGCGGTTTTTACCATTTTGTTATTTACAAAAATTGAGCTCCAGACACCGATATTAGTTTTCGTCTTTTTTTAAAAAAAGGGGGGAGGTTTCGCTTTAAAAGTGTCCAATTTGGCCCACCCTGTACACGGTGATCTTTTATAATGTCCTCCCCTTTTAACTTCTTTGTTTTTTGCATTAGACAAAAATCTTAAATACAAAAGTTGTAGAAAAATATATATGTTATTTGCAGGATATATTTTTATATATACAGGGGGTTGCGGAAATGCGTGACAGGTTAAAGGTCTATTTTTTTGAATGAAACACCCTGTATATTGTCAATTGTTTAGAATCTTCTAAATTCTGAATATTTTTTGAATAACATGTGCTATATCTAAATGTAATAGTTTTCAAAATATTCGCATTTTAACAAAGCCGCTATATTCAAAAGTAAATATTCTAGATATTAGTTCTTAGGTGGCCGTGAATAGGGCGGTGGCGAAGAAACAACATTTTTGTTAATTAGTGACAGATACAGATTTAGTAAATAACTAGATATATTTAATGAAATTTTTTTTCGAAAAAAAAACCTTATTTAGAAAGCGAAAAACAATTAATTTTGCAAATATTTATTAAAACAAATAATAGCGTTAAGCAGTGAAAAAAGATAAAAATTGTGATTTAAAGATACTACTAAAGCTAAAGAAAATCCAAACATTTTTTGATACAAAAAATATCAATGATCTTATTTTAGAGTGAGAAACAAAATCGAAAACAATTTAATATCTAGAACAACGATACAAGAAAACATGTAGTTTTTATAAATTAAATTGCTTAACTGGGCCCCCGTTTTCTTCAATACATTTGATATAAGTTCTTCGTAACCTTTCTACTGCGGCAGTGATAGATTGGCTATAATCTTCATTCAGGATTTGAATTTCCATTCTAATAAGTTCTTCTAAATGTACACTCTTTTCAATGGTACTTGCATTTACTCGAATTTTTAGCGTTCCCCATAAAAATGCGCTATCTTGTTGAAAGACGATGTTCCTCTCTTGTTCCAACGGAAGCTTAACAAAATAGTCTTCTAGTTCTTGCTGGAAAAAATTCAAATAACTATTTCCGTTTAAAGAAACGTTAAATAAATGGGGACCTATTATTCTGTTGCGACTTTGAAATTGAAATTTCCTTTTGCAGTGGGAATTTACTGTGGCCCAGTATTTAGTATTTTTCCTGTTTATCACACCACTAGTTGCAAATGATGACTCGTCAGTCCAAAATACATTTTTCAAGTAAATATTATTCAAATTGATTTTTTCTAACATAGTTCAGCAAAATTCTACCCCTTTTTCTAGGTGTCTCGGCGTTAATTTTATTGTAGGCCTAATTTTGAAAGGTTTATACCCTGTTTTGTCAAGAGTATTTGGAATCCTCCCATAAGAGGTATTTTTTGAATCATCAAGCTCTTTTAAACTTTTCGATATTTTTCTTATAGAAATGGATTTTCTTTAACTTTTAGAAATATATTTAAATCACTGTTTTTATCTCTTTCCATTGTTCTCTTCTTTCTCGCTAGACTGGATATTTGCTAACATTTTTGATAGGTTCCCCTTGAGCCAATTTAACGCTATTATTTGTTTTAATAAATATTTGCAAAATTTATTGTTTGTTCCTTTCTGATTAAGGCTTTTTTATCGAAAAAATATTTCATTAAATAAATCCAATTATTTACTAAGTCTGTAACTGTCAATAATAAACCAAAAGGTTGTTTCACCTAAGAACTATTATCTAGAATATTTACTTTTGAATATAGCTGCTTTGTTAAAATGCAAATATTTGGAAAACTATTACATTTAGATATATGACATGTTATTCCAGAAATATTTAGAATTTTTAGGAGATTCTAAACAATTGACAATATACAGGGTGTTTTATTTTAAAAAAATATAACTTTAACCTGTCACGCATTTCCGCAACCCCTGTATAATATATATATATATATATATATATATATATATATATATATATATATATATATATATATATATATATATATATAATAAGTATCCCTCAAATAGCATATATAGTTTTCTACAACTTTTGTATTTAAGATTTTTGTCTAATGCGAAAAACAAAAAAGTTAAAAAGGGGACATTATAAATGATCACTGTGTACAAGCCACACTAATTGGTCAGTTTTTAAAAGTAAAGATTCTCATCTTGCAAGAGCTTCAAGTAAGCTCTTTCGTGAAACATTTTGGAGCAATTAACTATTTTCCACCTAGCATTTCTGCTTACTTATACTCGGAAAACATACCTTTCTGCATATTTAAGCATTTCCAGTTTCGATTCCCCAGGACTTTACTTGCAATGTACTTAGTTATTTTAGACGAGAGAATATTGCGCTTGCATTTCCGTTTTACTACCCTTTTTCTCCTAATGGTATCTGTGTTTTATCTTCGAGACTGTTCTAATAGTGCTTCGTATCTAGCGACAATTCAACCGGATGTAGCATTTCATGGGATTTTTATTGTAACGGGTCGACTCAGTCGAAAAAAGTGTCGAAAAATCCAGGATATTGTCGTAATTATGTTTGTTGTGTAGATTTACTCTTGATGCTTTTTTTATTAAAACGTTTTGTGTTTTATGAATTAAAGATTTATCTGACATAACATTTAGTTAAGTTAAATTAATTAGACAGCCGAGATCACATACATTTGCTATAAGTTTGGAACTATTAAAAATATATAATATTATTTAAATAATAAATATTATTAAATATCAATAAGTACAACTCTTTTAAACTTAATTCGGTTCTTTTTATAATTCAACAAGAAATTATTTATATGTAGTCTAGTCGAGAAGTGTGTTTCCTGCGAAAAATAGTTAGAAGGCTTCGAAAAATATGAGCGATAGCTCATTTGACGCGGAATGCAAATTTGAAAAAGTAGTTTTGAGGTTTTTTTGCCAATAAGAATTGAAAGTTTTATTTACAGAAAACAAAAAGAGATAGCGAAAATTGCAAAATTGATCCTTGAAGAGAAGGAAATTTTTGATAAAAAAGTCCTTATTCCCGAATTCTATCTCCATAATTTATAATTTAATTTAACACCGAAAGTGGGTCTCCGCGCGCATTTTTGGTTGCGCGCTCGGCCTCAAAACCGAGTACGTCACACTAAATAATTTTTTTTTAGGGTA
This sequence comes from Listronotus oregonensis, assembly GCA_019359885.1. Lineage (NCBI taxonomy): Eukaryota > Metazoa > Arthropoda > Insecta > Coleoptera > Curculionidae > Listronotus > Listronotus oregonensis. The sequence continues at coordinate 18,595 of JAHBCN010000298.1, forward strand.
TTAAATTTGAATTTAAAAAAAATTAAAAAATTATGGTGTCTTCAGAACACTTTCAAGAATTTATTTATGTTGAAAATTTTACTTAAAGTTAATTTTTTAGCAAGTTAATTTTTTTTTAACTTTTATGGCGTTATCTGGTTAAGTATGTATATAAGTGGTGCTTCACAAAGCGAAAAATTTATACTATGATTATTAAATGATTTTTTTAAATCAAGGAGGACGAAAATTCGAAACAATTTTGTTAATTAAAAATTTTCTAACCTGTTGATAAACTAACTTAAAGTTGAATTTTCGGAATCGGAAATAAATTCTTTGAAGTATTCTGAATACACCGTAATTTTTTATTTTTAATTAATATTTAATACCCTAAAAAAAAATTACTGTGACGTACTCGGTTTTGACGACGAGCGCACAACCAAAAGGTCGCGCGGGGGACCATTTTCAGCGTTTAATTAAAATTATAAATAATGGATATAGATCTCCGGGAGGCATATTCAGTAACAGCAGACGTGCTAAATTTCCGAATTACTCCGAATCGGCAAATACAGTAACGGCAGACGGTTTAGGTCTAGAACGTCTGCTGTTTCTTACTTTCAGATAATTTCCAATTAGATAAGACTGAGGTTAAAAATATTTTAATGTATTTAATACTGAGGAAAAAAAATACCTTTTTGATTTTGTCATAGATTTAAAATAAATTAAAAAATAACAAACCACCGTAAACTTATCACCTAGGCCGTTGTTTAGATTAAATCATTCTTGTAGAGAATGGGGTGCTTTAGACTTGTTTTGGCAAGCTTTCATTTTTTTCCCAGATGAAAAATATTTTTTGCCACCCAACGCCGATTTTCTTCTAGCTGCACTTGTTGGCTACACATTTATCATTTTCCCTTTTCGTATACCTACGTTTTAATTTGGGAGTTGTTTCATGATACTTAAAGAGATTTATGCAACCCTGATATAAAGAAATTATTACTTTTAAATTTCTTGTTAATTATAGTTATTTGGTAACAAATCAATTTTTGTACATTAGCTAACAAGTAAAAACGGTAACACGACTCAGTCATCAAATTTTGGGGACATACCGCGTTGAACATTGTTAGGGTAGTTAACATACCGGTTTATTTTCGCGAGAAGCGGTAACGTAGGGGAAGGTGTTCTGACGTCAGTATCTACGTCATTACTTTGTACCCAGTATCTACCGCTATAGCCACTAGTCAGGAGGAACGTTAATAATGGTTATGTCAATTTTCAATTTAAAATAATGGAGGATTCGCGGCTTTTCTATTGTTTTGGTTCTTGTGATGTTTTTTTTGCTATGGTTTAACAACTATTTAGATTGCAGATTTGTTGGTTTATTAGTTAATTCGCAAATGGATAAATTACTGCAATTATATTTAAATCATACAGGAAAAATTTACTTGTTGTAGTTGACTTGGAAACAGCTAATATCTTATTAAATTAAAAATTTTGGATTATATATTATCTTCCGACTTATTTCTTAATTCTCCAAAGACCTTACATTTAAATTTAAACTTAAAAGTGTATTAAACGATTAGTATGTAAGTTGACATACGTAAACCGTTTCGTTTTTGCGAGGATAGGCGGGTTAAACACGGTTAGAATGGTGGGGGGAAGAACTGCTATCAACCATTAGTTAAAAACGGTAAGTCGCAAAAAAATCCTTAGTATGTAGTACGTCTGCTATATCATGTCAAAACGGCGGCCGCGAATCCGAAAAGAAACGAAGCGCCGCTGGAAGTCTAGCACGTCTGCTGTTTCTGAATATGCCTCCGGGAGTCAAGACTTTTTTGTTGGAAATTTCTTTCTCTTTAAGGATTTATTTTGCAATTTCCGCTATCCTTATGGTTTTTGAGTTATCATCAAAAATCGAAATGGCTTGTTTTTTTTGTTTTTTGTTAATAACAATTGCAGTTTTTATTGGCAGAAAAAATCCTCAAAACGCCTTTTTCAAATTTGCATTTTGCGTCGAATGAGCCATCGCTCATATTTTTCGAAGCCTTCTAACCATTTTTCGCAGGAAACACTTCTCGACTAGACGTTATTGTATTAAAGCCATGTTTTATTTGTAAGCTTAATTAAAGAAAGAGCTTTTTTCAAATTTTTGGAAAAATAAAATCTATTTAAAATAATACCCAGAAACTAAAATGACTAAGGCGGAAGCAAACAACAAGAATCTTGTTTAAAATATTATTTGGGTATACATTTATTTTTATTTACATGTAATATTAAAAAAGTCTTGCGTGATATTCTAGAAATAAATTAAATTTTGTTTTTTGGAATATTAGAGGTACCGGACTAGTCCGGTAAAACTTTTTTTTACCGGACTCAGTACTGTAATAGTAATTTACGTTACAAGGTCGGAAAATGGTCTATTAAAATTGTTTAGAATTAACCCTGTGTTAGGAAAAATACTAAATTTTAGTTTTAGCCCGATAAAGTTACTTTACCGGCCTAGTAATGTAATGTATCATTTCTCGGACACAAACTGACAACGAAATCTAAATTTTTATTTAAATTCGTGCATATTTACTTACAAGGTTATAAATAAACGAAATCTACTTTATTTTCACATTTCCATTAAGAAAACTACCAAAATTCTTTCTCATACCGTTCTGTCGATTTTTATGGTACTAGCTGCCCTGTAGCCTGATTAGGTTTTTGTAAAATTTTATCAGGATTCAGATTTCCACCATCTTCCTTCATGTTGTCAATTTTACCAAAAATGATAATAAAATAACACTTATTTTTAACATACTTAACTTTTTACCTTGACATAAATGAATACAGAACAGTTGCGATTCCTGGATATATCAACGCAATCTTTTCGTTAGATTTAAATTTTATGTCAATACTAACACTACTTATGTCCTTTTAAGTATATTTTTCATCAAATCGTGTTCCTTGAGGCCTGTATACCTTAAGTATCCCATTGTAGCACGACTAAAACACTTTTTCATCGGTGAATATTATTCCAAAAAAAATCGGAGGTTCCCAGTAAAATTGTAGAGCAAATCCAATGCGTTGTTCTTTATTTGCATTTGTTTAAAGCGGTTTTAAGGCTGCCAGGTGGCAGCGCAATTCGGATATTTGCCTTGTTCTTCGTCGTGCCGTTCTAACCGATGCTGGGAAATTGCTTTCTGTTTTTCCTGTAACTACAGATTTAAATTCTTCCACTTCCAGCTCTTCTCCCAAAGGAGTGTGTTTCCTGCCATTTTTTTTTTGACAAAATAAATAGTACTCTTTGGGATGTTAAGCTCTTCCGCCACATCTCTTTCTGGCCAACCTCTCTGCTCAACATAATAAATAATTAATACTTTTTGACCCAAAGTGAAGTTTGGCATTTAAAAAAATATTTTTAGACACGGACAACGGACACCTGTTTCTTTATTAGGTTTTTCAACAGGTATTCATATTCAGTAGAAGGTGGCATAAGCTTATTTTACGAAAGGGAAAAAGAATTGCCCAAGATTTAATGGCGTTACTGTACATCTGGATGATCAATATTAAAAGTACACCTATAAGCGCACATTTAGATCCTTGGTTTTAATTTAGAAAATAAACTTTTACAGTATTAAGTCCGGTAAAAAAAATTACCGGACTAATCGGGTTAAAAAAAAGAATACAACACAAAATACTATAAATGTTAATATTATGTCAAAAGTTAAAAACTTCTCAATTTTCATTTCATATTTACTTACAGGTCATAAAGATAAGCCATAATTACGTCTTTGTTTACGGAATCTTCTTTATTTTCACATTTCCATTGAGAAAAGGACAAAAATTCTTTGCTATACCGTTCTGCCGATTTTTTGCCCTGTAGCCTCAATAGATTTTTGCAAAATTTCATCAGGAAATTAGATTTCTACCATCTTTCTTCATATTTGGATATATCAACGCAATATTTTCGTTAAATTTAATGTCGGTATTAACAATGTTTCCATCAGTAAACAACAATCTTAAAATCCGTTTTCAAAGCAGACAACTAATTATTTTGTAAATATACAAAGCGGGTTAATAATACGTTATTATTTCAATACACTAATTTTGACAGTACAGTATGAAATAAAATATTGTACATTATTTTTCCAAAATACCTTAACAGTATTCATTTTAAAATTCCAAACTCGGCTCCTTCGTCGCTTCGTCTGTAAACATCTAACTTATTCTGTAAAAGTTAATTTTCCGGACTTATACTAAGTGACATAAAAATCCGAACACCCAAATGATTTTATTTTAATAAAATTTTGTATAAGTACTTAATGAAGCATGAAGCCCTTTTATCTTTAATAATGTGTGGATGCACCCCGATGTGCTACGCATTCTCCAACGCGTCTAGGCATGCTTCTGATCAGGTGGTCAATGTCCTCCTGTGGTATCTCATTCCAGGCAATCACCAACTCCTCTCGAAGTCTGAGGAGGACGTTGCAAATTGAGCAATCTCCTACCCATCATATCCCACACGTGTTCAATTGGGGATAAGTCGGGAGATCTTGGTGGCCATGGTAACAATGTGACATCATTATGTTGAAAGAAGTCCATTGTGACTCTTGCAACATGTGGTCGGGCATTATCTTGTTGGAAAGTTGGATTTGCCAGGGTGTCAAGATATGGTAAAAAATGGGGTTCTAGAACTTCTTGGATATAACGCTGCGCGGTCATGTTACCTCTGATGAAGATTAGAGGTGACCTGGAACCATAAGCTACCCCAAACCATAACTCCAACAGTGTGATGAAGATGTCTTTCAACAAAAAACTGTGGATTCCTCCTTTCACCACGTCGCCTTTTAACCCTGGCTCGACCATCGTGCATGCCTAAACAAAATCGAGACTCGTCACTAAAGACAATACTGTTCCATTCCTGATCTCAGAGTGACCGTTCTCTGCACCACTCAAGGCGATTACGTCGGTGTTCTGAAGTTAAAGGAAGGACCCAGTGTGGTCGGTATGAAAACAGGCCAAAACTTCTCATTCGTCGGTAAACAGTTCGCATGCCAATAGGTCTTCCATGTTCTGCAAACCATTCATTTGCAATGGACCTGGTAGTGGAGAAACGGTCCCTTAAAGCCAATAATCTTAGGCGACAATCTTCACGGTCTGTTGTTCTACGGCGGCGTCCCGTGCCCCTTGCTCTTCGCGTACGGCCTTCTTGAAGCCATGCCTGACAACACCTAAACACAGTGTCTACACTTCTTTGCACTCTAACTGCAATTTCCCGAAAAGAAAGTCCAGCTTCCCGAAGTCCCACTATACGTCCCCTCTCAAACTCACTAAGTTGACGAAATCGTACAGGTCTCCGTACTCTAGGCATCGTAACCAATCGTAAAAAATGTCAAGAACCAAAATCCGCCAAATTTGGATCTTTACTGCGGCTGCAATATTCATTTTTAGATTGTTAGTGAATTTTAAAAAAAGCAGTATAAACACCGAAATCTCAGACTGATAAGGCTGCAAATTCCATCAATTGTTATTTTTAGTAAGATAAATAAATTAACCAAATTTTTTAAAAATAAAACCATTTAAACTGGGTGTTCGGATTTCTATGTCACTTAGTATATATAACTCAAATATCTATTACAGTATCGGTAAAATAAACTATGGCATTTTAAATAGTTCTTGCATTTCTTGTATGCAAAATTTAATATTTTATGCAATTATACACACTATATCAAACATATTTTTTTTATTTTTAATCGTCCTAGTCTTTTAAAAGATTGGGATTGCCGAAATTGTTTACTTCTTTTTTCTTTTTTCAAATATTCGAATCGTTGCAAAGTTTTTAAGCAATGTACGAAAAAAACTGTTAATTAAAAGACAAAAGTTGAATATTGGTGTAATTATGATTTTGAGCTTTGCGTTGGTAAGAAAATTTGATTTAATGCATGGTTAGCGTGGTTTACTAGATTATGAGAAACAATAGAATGACATGCTAGTCTGTTCTATTTTGCCTTGGACTTTCTATGGGATTTATGCTTTCGTTTATTAAAATGTATATTTATTGCCTTAATTATGTCGTTTTAATTGTTTGCAGTAATAGACCAGCATTAAGTTGCATATGTAAAAATGACAATTTCTTCAGCTAGATATAATAAATCTGGTAAATTTTAATAGAAAGTATTTTATTTATATTATTATTTTTTAAATTACCCGTTAGCTGAAAAAGGTTATATGCTTCAAAAACAAAAAAAAAACCTAAAATATTCCTTTTTATATTTGCCAGATATGCAAAAAAGACCGCTTCGATTCAGATTCCAGGGTACAGATATATGCACTAAAAAAGTGCACATAATTAAATGACTTTTGGCTTGTAAATCACCTAAAAAAAGAAACTTAAAAAAACCCTTAAAAATCAATAAACCTATAAACATTGAATCAAAATTTGGTTACTTTAATTATTAACATATTAAATTAACCTAAAAATAAAATTTAAGCAATAATTAAGATGATCTAATGTTTATTTTTTTATGTAAAAATGTTTTTTTTACATTCTGCTTCTTAATTAAATCAAATTATTTAAAACAGGGTATGGTTAAAAAACCTTCGACACATTAAAATGCTGTCAATTTGCTTTTCATATGTACAGAGTATTCGGTTATAAATGTAACCCCCATTAACTTTTTTATTTGACGTTTGGGAAAAACAAGTTTGGTATAAAAGTTTTGTGTTTTAAAATAAAAATTTTAAAAACTTCCTTTCACGTATACAGGGTTATTTTAAATAAGTCCACTATTTTTTTTTATTTAAGATTGCATTCTCCTTGAAATTCTAAATATATTTTATGTGGCATACCCTATATCTAACTTTAATGGTTACATCGCAAAATACAAAAAACTGTAAGCCTTGAAGTTTGATATATCCGTCAAATAACTTTTTTTCACACTGACATTAGTTTAAATTATGTGGTATTATTATTAAACTAATCAAGAAAGGAAAGACATTTAAAGATTTTATATTAAAAATAATTATAATCAAAAAAGAACTCAAATGGAATAAAGGCGTGTGTATGGCTGCAAAAAAGTTGTAACTTAATTAGCTAGTAGCTAAATTTGGACTAAATGTATTTATTTGACTGATAGTCAAATTTTATGGCTAATTGATAAAATTAACAACGTAGCGATATCGCGTGATAATGATAAAGCTTACGGTTATTTGCATTTTGTGATGTAACTATTAAAATTGGACCTAGGGTATGCCACATCAAAAATGTTTAGAATTTTAAGGAGAAAGAAGGAAGAAAAAATAGGGCACTCACGAAATAAGATAATAGGACCACGTCCAGGCTTTCTGAAACACCCTGAACAAGTATAAGAAAGTTAAAAAAATATATTTCGAAACATTAAACTTTTATACTAAGCTCATTTTTCCAAACGGTAAATAAAAAAGTTAAAAGGGGGTTATATTTACAACCGGGCACCCTGTACATAAATAAAATAAAACTGGTGTAAAAAATGACAATAACCACTAAGGAATATGCGGTATGCCTCAGCTTAAATGTAATACTGATTTTTTAAATACAAGTTTTTAGTAGTATACATTTTTTAACATTCTTTTAAATAAAAAAAAAATATCACAGTTGTAGCATATTTCCTGTTTGCGTTTTCAGCTATCTTGACATAATTACGGTTTTAAGGCAAACTATTCCTTTTTGCATATTTAAGCTTTACCACTATCTGCTTCACTTAGACGTTATTTACAGTTCACTTAGTTTTATTGGAGCAAACCATTAAGCTCTTCTTATATATGTTCCTTTTAAAATAATTTTTGTTCAAATTATAACAATTTATTTAAACATAACACAAAATTAACGTTTTTATGTTGTTAACTGATTTTTGTGTGCTAACAAATAGTCCATTCATTATTAAAAAGACAAAGGAAAGTAATAAATAGTTTACGACTGACTATGGTATTATTCCACATTTAGGATAAAGTTTGGTTGATAGGGTTGTTATTTTAACAAAACGTCATTTTTATGCATATATGACAAGCTTTTTCAACATTCGCTTTCACCGGAATTAACTGAAAATTTTGATGTTTAAATGGAACACCCTGTATACTCTTTGGTTTATAAATTCCACAGATTGTTTGCATCATTTTTAATATCGAGTTTTGTTAAAATTTTATTTTCTAAATAAATTTATATTTTTTAACTAGAGTGCAGAATCATCCTAAAATCATTTCACATTGGCCGTATATCAACCTGCTTACTTTTAGTAAACATACTAGTTTTTTTTATTACTGAATTTAACTTATTGTTTTTAAATCATAGAAGATACTATTACCTACATAATAAAACAAAATGTTTTAAACTAAAATAAAGGAAAGTGTGGTAGTGTCTTACATCATCGGATTCGCTTTAAAATACTCCATTTAGTAATGTTATAAAAGTGATATATTTCTAAAAAAGTTTTAAAAGATAAAATTTAGTTGGTATTTTTCTAAAATTAAGTAAAGTATGTAGAATGATTTTGGGATGGTGCGCTAGATAAATAAATCAAAAATTAAATTTGGACAAAACCAATTTTAAAATGATGCATTTAGACGTGAAACGATCTGCAGAATCTAAAAAAATGAACATATAGAGGGTGTCCCATTTAAAAATAAAAAATTTTAGTCATTTGCGGTGAAATCGAAAGTCGAAAAAGCTTGTCATATGTTCCCAAAAATTACGTTTCGTTAGAATAACAACCGTATTAAGTTTCATTAATATCGATTAGGAAATAAAAAATGGCAGCCGGAAAGTAATCTCTGGGGCACCCGGTACAGTAAAAAAATATGATATATAGGAAACAGTTAAAGCGCAGATCTATGTATCCAATACTAATCTTACATCGAAAGTTGATAATATACAGGAACGTTAAACTTTTAATTTGTTTTAGTTTTTCGTCATAATTTTACTAATTTTAGCGTAAAATTTGGGATCGGAGGATTAGAGGAATAGTTTCGATGTTACTGAGCCAGAGTGGTTTTAGATGTCATAACTTTTTATGGAAATTGGCCTGTATAGAAAATAATTCTTAATTACCTTTTCATAAAATGTATTTTATTTAGTTTACATATGTTTGATAAATGCACTTTAGCGCACTCGCAATTTTCTTATGAAAAATGAGTTATGACCAATTGTTTTTAAACTTTGCATAGTGATAGCAAAACCCGAAAACGCCTTCAACGCCCCCAAAATCACCCTCAAAGGTCACTAGGGATTTGGGGACCTTTGAGGGTAATTTTGGGGGGGTTAGGGGGGTTTTGGGTTTTGTACCCGGAAAAACTTTTGATCAGCGTGTTAAGAACTATCACTATGCAAAGTTTAAAAACAATTGGCCAAAATTAATTTTCCAGAAAAAAATTGCGGAATCCTTTAAAGTGCGTTTATCTCGAGAACAGTTGCTCCTATAGGCTTAAATAAAGTATACATTTTGATGCAGATAATTATAGTAACTTATTTTGTTAATAAACAGGTCAATAATCTAAGTTTAAAAAAAGTTATGACATCTAAAACAAGTGAGGTAGGCCGTAGCTGGCGCCCTCTAGTAGCAACATCAAAAGCATGGACAAATTTAAATTTCTTGCTTTAGAAAACCCCCAGATCCCAAATTTGGTACTGCTATGTCATTTAGTTAAAGAATTATCACGAAAAAACGAAAGCAAAGTTAAAAGTTTAACACCCTGTATCTTTGTTATTATCAACTTTCGTATAAGGCAAGTTTACGTAAATTGCATTATTTCGACCTAAGGAATCTGCTGTTGCTCTGTGTCCCATTACTTTTGGGACACCCTGTATATATATATTATTAGAGGGATCTAAAAAATAAAATTTGTTTTTATGAAAATAAGCTTTAGCCCCCCTATGTTCCTTTTTATGTCTCTTGGTCTCTTTGGTCTGGCTCTGCAGTAATCCAGGGTATTTGCAATGAGGCTTTTATCTGAGATAGGTGAAACCGTCTGCTGCGTTCCCCCTGAGATATTTTGACCTGGGCCCTAAGAATTTTTTTAGATCTTTTCCAAAATTTTCAATTTTCGAATTTCAAACTGAAATATTTTTTTGAAAATTATTAAACTGACGATATTTTATTCAATTTTAATTAGACAATACTGAATAATATAAATTTATTATCCATGATACTATGAAGAAAAATACGGACCATACCACAAAAGAAGTAACACAACCAGTCAAATTTGCATTGCATTAAAAAAAAACCAGAATAACCGAGTATTTATAATTATCAAAAAATCTTAATTCATGCCCTTTTGCACGATATGCAATAACCACAATTTGCCTAAAAACAGCAAGAGTTATTTGTCAACTTTATCAAGGTGGGCATTTTTTTACAAAATTCTACTTTTGATAAAGTTGACAAATAACTCTTGCTGTTTTTAAGCAAATTTTGGTTATTGCATATCGTTCGAAAGGGCATGAATTGAAGATGTTTTTGACTAATTAAAAATACTTGATCCTTTCTAGTTTTTTTTAATGCAATGCAAAGTTGGCTCTTAGAATTATTTTTACCTCTTTTTATGTGTTTGAGGGCCTGTATTTTTCTTTGTAGCTGTCATGGGCCCCAATTATTGAATTTGTATGATTCTAGTATTAGTCTTGATTAAAATAAAATAAAAATGATGTCAATTTCATGATTTTTCAAAAATTTTCGAAAAATATTCTTAGGGCCCAGGTCAAAATATCTGGGTGCAGACGGTCCCACCTATCTCAGATTTACGTATGTCCACTTATGTGCCGAACACCCTGTATATCCTTATTCTGTCTTGCAAAATACCGTGTTTATTATCATTTTTTGGTAAGCTTCGCTGTGCATCATACATTTAGTTATAATTGTCCTTTTTTACCTAACATTACACAATTTGTCCATTTATGACTGATACTTTAAAAAAATATATTAATATTATTACTTAAATTTTTTTTGGTTCCTTTCATATTATTGTCACTTTTTATTATTTATTACAAAAATTATGTAAAAGTTATTTAGACCATAGTTTCCAATTTAAAATTTAAATCTGTATTCAACTTAAATTTCATTTAAAAGACGTGACATTAATGGCTTTACAAAACCGATTATAATAAATAGAGTTTGGCGTTAACATATTTATAAAAAGCTGTAATGGACTATGACAGTATTTGCATTTACATTTCGTAAAAAAGCTTTTACCTTTTTTATGCTTTTAAAATGTTTACAATGCAGAATTGGTACAGAGTAAATATTTAGCAATACTAAAATTACTATACAGGTTGTCAATATTTTTAAAACTGTTAATAATATATATGATGATGTATAATATATATTTTATATATATTATATATATATATATATATATATATATATATATATATATATATATATATATATATATATATATATATATACGGTGTTGCATGGCCAGACTGGCCATAGGAAATCCCATATAAATTTTGATACATTGAAATATTGGCTCCCCTATTGAATTTGCAACAAAATTGTATTAGATTATTTTGAAGACATTGATAAGATTAGCTCACATACTAAATTTGGTTTTTTTCTGATAAGGCAATTAAAAGTTATTTAAGAAAAATTATTTGTATAATCGTTGCATACCTGCTACATACCTTAATGAATCCACCGGTAATAAATAAAATGTCTTGTACACTTTTTAATTCACGTTTTACTTTGTATTAGTTATTTCAACATGTTTTACAGTATTGAAGAGAAAATAATGGTTGTAATCAATTAATAGATACAAGTAATTACATTGAACTACATAATGAGATTTTTACATAATTGATCAATTTTATAGGAAGGTGAAAAACACACTTAAAAACTGTCTAAAAATACGTTTTAACACAACACATTGAAACTAAAAGCTAATGTTTTTTAATTAGATGCTCAAACAGACCTCCGTTTACTGCTAAGCAATATCCTAAACGGTTATAAAATTCAGTTCTTACATTATGAAGTGCCGCTGAAATTGAAACTTTTAATTCTTTAAATTTTGATAACTTAAATTTGTATAAATAACATTTTTGATATGACCCCAAAGGAAGAAGTCGTTTGGCGAAAGATCAGGAGACCTAGCTGGCCCATTTATGGTGTAATTTGGTCCTATAGTAAGTCCATTGAAAATATTTTGAACATATTCCCTTACTTCTCGTGAATTGTATGCAGGACAACCATCCATTTAAAACCAAATGTCTTGATTGTCAGGTGCAACTTCTTCCAATGCCGGCCCCACTTGATTCTGTTCTGTTCTGTTTCCAAATTGTGATTCAAGAAAAAAGGTCCAATAATCCGATGCTCTAGTATCTGATGTTTTGAACGTTTGGTTCATTGTTTAATGTGAAGGTGCATTCGTCACTAAAACAAATATTTCGTAAGAAGTCCCTATCGTTATTCGTCATTTCCATAACTTCAAAACAAAAATCTGCTCTTCGGATCTCATCGCCTTCCCTTAATTCCTGATGTCTTTGATATTTGTTTGGATGATATTTATATTTCTTTAATTTGCGTAGTACTGTGCTGTGATCCTTTGTTACAACTTTGCCAAGAAGCTCTTGGTGCTATTATCTTTAATTGCATTCTTCTACATGAAGCTAAAACATGTAAATCGGCATTTTTTACTTGAGCTCTTCCATGAGACATTATTATTTCGCCTAAGCAGTTGCATTCATTAATACCATTTATCATTTTGTCTCAAACTCTATGAAACATATTTTGAACTGTTGTCTTACTTGAATGTGTACTGTCAGTAAAAACGTAGAAGACATTTCGATACTTTCGATAACAATTTTCCATGTAATACCATTTAAGTATTGTTATTTTCACTGAATACTTTAAAATCTTTTTTTAAATAACTAATACAAAGTAAACGTCAATTAAAAGTCAAGAAGACATTTTATTATTATACTGGTGGATTCATTAATATGTAGGGTATGCAACCCGATTTTAAAATCGTTTTTTTAAATAATATATATATATATATATATATATATATATATATATATATATATATATATATATATATATATATATATATATATATATAAATATTTTAATGGGCGAGAGTGGTTCTTAAATTAAGTCAAAGAATTTATATGACATAGGTGTCAAAACTTGATAGATTTCTGTCAAAGCGATATCAATGTTAGAAATTTTGGGAGCATTTATTTCTTAAAAGTTTAAAAATTGGCAGCTTTCGTCTTAATCGCTTATCGGTTAATTAATTTGCTATTAAAATTAATGAAGTTTTAAATGATTTAGTTTACAAAAAAAAAATGTTGCCCCCAGTTAAACACTTAATAAAAGTAACAGCGCTACCTGTAGTGATTCCATAGAGTCAGTCGCATTGTGCAATCGGGAATATAAATGTTATTAATTTACTGAGGAATCAAAATGCTAATGTAAGTCCAAATTATCCATGAAGGCTAGTACATAAGAGTTGGAGCTGCACACCGTCCAAAAAAGTCAGAAAACAGGCCAACAATAATGTATTGTTTTTACTTAAATCTATTTTTCGAATTAAATATTAAATTAAATTGCAAAGTAATTTTTAATTTTTTCAAACTTATAATGTGTGTGTCCTACGGAATATTTTGCGATAAATTTAAAATTCCCCGTTTCTAAACTTTACTTACCAGATTTACTGAAAATAATAATTTGATTTGCATCAAGATACGTCAGGGCAAATGCTCTTATTAATGGTGGCTACAGATGATTAAATTAATAAATAAGATGAAAGATGCAGTTTTAAATATTTATATCTGTTGCTGTGTTTAAAAACTGTAAGTTTATCCAAATATCGTTTTAACATATGGATTTTAACAAATTACCATATTGAAATTAGGATTAAAAAGTTAAATAATACTCTATAAAAATAATCTGCACAAATAATCATAAAAATGAAAATTTCCATTAGAAAATAATAAACTAAATTAGGTAATATTGGAAGAAAATTAGCACCCGTTTTTTTACCACTAACCAACAATTAGGCTACAGTCTGATTGTTATATTATTTTTAAAATTTCATTATAAATTAGTTTAACACACTTTAAAATATTTTAGCAAAGCCACAACTCGCTCTATATATAACTGCAAACACAATAAATATTGTTTATATAATAACTAATAATAAGGGAAATTGCTTCTTACACCAACTTTATTTTTACGAAAATATTTAATGCTTTGAAGTATGACATTCATTATATAAAACGCGACGTTGATGACCCTACCAAGAGGATTAAAATCAGGAAGCAGTTCTGATCTAAAAGGCCAATATTCGCTTTTGTGTTTCTCTAAAATCTTTTTTATGGCTTTCATCTGTCCAAAATTGCAGCAATCAAAATATAATAGTCTTTGTAAAATTTCTCACTGACTTTTGTAGCAGTGTTGGTATTAAGTTGGAATTAAATGGGTAACATTGTTACAAAAAAAAATAAAAAATTGTCAGTTTAAACCCCATTAGATATATAAGGTCTCCGTTTTGCTGGATATCTCCAACATGTGTCTTTTGGAATGATATTAAAAAAAATGTTTACAAATTGCTTATACCTTACCCTTATTAAAAAATAATTTAAAAGCTTTAAAACTAGCGTATTTAATAAAAACAAGAATTTTAAAAATGTGTTAGCAAAAGTGTAATTAATAATATCCTATAAAGGTACAAAGGTTAGAATTTTTAAAAAGTAGATGAAATTTCCCTAATAGAAATTTTGACAGATGTTATTTACACATTTTTTTTTTAAATATATTAAGTATATTTAACTGATGGAACTTTTACGGGCATCAGTCATAAAATCTGTGATATTGATTTAATGGTAATTATTCTCCTATTTAAATTTTACAAAAGATGATTTACCAAACGACGTGTTTACATTGCACGTAAAGAAGATACCAAACCAGGCTGCACAGCCAGTGGAACACTGTCGTGGTTTAACCAGGTTTGAAGTCGCGGGGCCACCTTGCAAATAATTACGCATCTTCATAGTTATAATTAATAACATTTATTGAAAAAATACCATATTTGTCAAAAGAAGTGATAATTAAGGCCACAATGCTGTCCTTTCATTATCAAGAAAATGAATAAGCTACCGGACAGGGTTGTTTCCTACTGATTTAAATTTTTTTGTATGTTTTAAATTTTACGTATAATAATAGTGATAAAAATTATAATAAACTTGTATTAAGATAATTATTTCGCTTATAGAAAGCTTAATACTGGGTATTTTTGTTTTTATAGATGGGCATTTTTCTGGCTAATTTATTATCATTATTTTCACTCTAACAACGTCGAACTGTTGCTACGATTTAATAGATTGGGATTTTCCTTATCTAAACAAGGTTTTTTTGTAATTTAAAATTTTAATAAACAAAATGGTAAAACATTGCATCATTTGCAAAATAAAATTCATGAAAAGTGAACATAGATGATTTTCCGGGGAAGATTTAATTAGTTCCATTGGCGTAGCTTTAAATTATGAAATTGTTAAAAGTGTGTTTATTTTATATTAAATATATTTCAGTCATGTTAAGTTGCCTATACCGGGTGGTGTTGCCGAGCGAACAGAAAATCCCATGTAAATTTTATGAGGGTTATTATTGGCCCTGTACGATTTACAGAAAAAATGTAAAATAACTTTTTGAAGAGACCAATCTGACAAACCCTCGTGCCAAGTTTTAAAAAATTTTAATAAGCCAATCTTGAATTACTCAATTAAATGTCATTGCAAAATTACCAAATTTTCGGTTCAGGTAAAACTAAACAGACACCAGCCATCAGCAAACAATTTGTTATAAGGTTTTGTGAAATCTGACGTACAGCCGAATACTCTAGTTTCGATATCCTGAGTTAAACATTCGCAGTTATTTATTACGGTACCTTTGGACTCGAACTTACTGACAATACGTTTTAGTTGAAATGGACGGAATGGGCTTGGTGGGGAAATAAACTGAAAACATTTCAGATACTGCTCTAAAACTGTTTCCCGCATAATTCCACTTAATTGTGGATACTTTTTCGTCGATTGAAAAATTTCTTTTTTTCAAATACCGACTTCCCCGATTTATTGACCCCCTTTTTCTCACGTCAGGGACGTAATATTCATTTTACTGGTGTCTGAACCCAAACCCGAAAATTTGGTAATTTGAATTCCTTGGCGCCACAAGGGCTTGTTAGATTGGTCTCTAAAAAAAAGTTACCCTTTACATTTTTCTGAAAATGTACAGGGGAGCCAATAATTGACCCCCTTAAAATTTACATGGGATTTCCTGTTCCGCTCGGCGACGTTCACCCGGATACAGGATTTTTTTTTTTACTTGATCTTAAATAATTTTAATACTACGACTTAGTTAATTTCGGTTATTTTTAATTTTTTGAACGCTTTTTTGCATTCTATTGATTTAACCCCTTTTTAGTGTTTACATCTGTTTTTTCCACATGTTTCAAATATAACGAATTCGCCTTAATTTTGATTAAGCATTAATATAGTGTATATATAGTTTATGGTCAAATCCTTTAAAAGTTTTTTAATTTTAACGTTTTTTTTTTTAAAGTACTTTAATTTATTTATTGATGTGTATGTTTTTATAATAATTATAAAATTGTAAAAAAAAAAATGTATGAAATGGACGGAATGGATGGGAAATGTAAACTAAAAAAATTTTAGATCCCGTTCTAAAACTGTTTTCAGCATAATGCCACTTTTTTGGGATACTTATTCGTCGATTGAATAATTCATATTTTTTTCAAATACCGACTGTCCCCGGATTTATTGACACTTTCAGGGTCAGGGAAATATTCATTTTACTGGTGTCTGAACCCTGAACCGAAAATTTGGTTTTTCATTACATTTAATTGAATAATTCAAGATTGGTTTTTTAAAATTTTTTTTGACCCTTGGCACAAGGCAGATTGGTCTCTGAAAAAAGTTTTTCCCCACATTTTTTCTTTAAAATGACGGAGGGAGCCAATAATTGCCCCTTTTTAAAAATTTTTACATGGGATTTCAAAAACCCGTTCGGGACGCGACGCTTCCCCCGGTTTTACAGGATTTATTTTTTACTTGATCTTAAATAATTTTAATATACGACTTGGTTAATTTCGATTTTTTTTAAATTTTTTTAAAACCCTTTTTTTTAACTCTTTTTA
The DNA here is from genome assembly GCA_019359885.1 of Listronotus oregonensis. Lineage (NCBI taxonomy): Eukaryota > Metazoa > Arthropoda > Insecta > Coleoptera > Curculionidae > Listronotus > Listronotus oregonensis. The sequence continues at coordinate 35,740 of JAHBCN010000298.1, forward strand.
CTAACCTACTTTTTGTTTGCATCTGTTTTTTCCACATGATTTTTTTCTACGTTATAACGAATTCGCCTAATTTTGGATTAAACATTAATATAGTGTATTTGGCTTGTCCTCTACCCTTTTAAAAGCTTTTAATTTTAACGTTATTTTTTTAAAGTATCTAATTTTTATTGATGTGTATGTTTTTATAATTATAAAATTGTAATAAAAAAATGTATAAATGGAGGAAGACTTTGGAAAAAAAAATTTTAAATAATGTGAGTACCCTAAAAGGCCCGATAACCAAATTTTCTGTGGTATTTTCATCACGTTTGCTAGTTTGTTTGCTATCAAAACCCCTTATTTAGAAGTGTCGTTTTACATTTTGCTTTATACAAATTATAAAATTTAAAATACAAAGGCTTTGCTAAAAGTACATGGTTTATTTTGTTCCCAAAAAATTTTGCTGGTATAATAGAATCCACCTCGATTTTATTTTTTTAAAGGTTAACAACCAACATTTTGCTCTGAGTTAAACAAAGTATGCAGCCTGCAAAAAAAAATATAAACACTATTTAATTTTTACGTGTGTGTAATAGTAAATATTTTATACAATATTTTTCTATATGTCATGTGATTTTTAGTTTTTGTAAATTTTCCAGAACGAAAAACCAGGGGATTTATAAAATGATACGTTAGAAAAAAATATGAGTATATTTTTTTAATCCAACACAAATTACCAAAAAATCACTATATTTTTTACATAATTTTTACACTTCGTATGTTATATATATATATATATATATATATATATATATATATATATATATATATATATATATATATATATATATATATATATATATATATATATATATATATATATATATATTCGATTGGGGTAGAAACAAAGCTAAATAAGGGTTAAAAAAATTTCAAAATTTCCCTTGAAAAAAAGGATATGGCAATAAGGCCAAGAAAAGTTGTTCAAAAGTAAAAAATAGTTCTAATACTAATTTTCGAAAATTACCTATTTTAAATTTGTGACGAGAATTATTTTTAAAATCAATTAAAATTTTATTCCAAATTAACAACTCATTTTTTTAAAATTTGTGGGCGATAGTGACAAGCCATACAATTCGCTTTTATAATTCCCTTAGCCGCAGTATCGTCAGCTTTAAATGCTTACTTTACAGCAAACAATTTGATAAAATTGATAATAAAAATTTAAATTGATTTTAAAATTTCTAATTAAAAATAAATAAAAGTAGGCCGATTTTTTCGAAAATTGGTATTAAAACTACCTTTAATTTTAAATAACTTTTCCTAGTAACTTATTTTTCCCTATCTTCTCAAATAAATGCACTTTACTCTTTTTACCATTTTAATTTTTTCAATTTTCAACACCGCGTAATATAAAATATGTTAAATGTTTCTATCCCAATTTTACCTAAGAACAAGCAAAATTTTCTATCAAGAGTAAGTTTTTTCGAAAAAAATCAAAAATATAAAAGTTTTTCCTTTTCACCTTTTCCGTGGACATATATATATAAATATATATATATATATATATATATATATATATATATATATATATATATATATATATATATATATATATATATATATATATATATATATATATATATATATATATAGTATATATATATATATATATATATATATATATATATATATATATATATATATATATATATATATATATATATATATATATGTATATATATATATATATCATATATATAGTTATATAGTATATATATATATATATATATATATATATATACAGGGTAAAAGTATGATGCTCATGATTTTAATGGGCGATAGAGGAGCTCAAAATAAGTCGAAAAAGCCAAGAACATGAGTCAAAAGTTTATTGTTTTTGAAATATATGCCCTTTAAAGTTTAAAAATCCTTGCAACACTCACTTGTTCTTCGAAGCGGCGGTCCCAACTTTCGAACGTTGTTGTGAGTTTTTTGCACTGTTTACACTTTTTTAATGAGATGCTCATTCATTTACATATAATAATAAAAATTGCAATCCTGCAACTTATTTTAATATTAAATTTAAGTAACAAAACAATCAATAATTGTTTGGTTTTTATTTGTAATTAAGAAATACAGAGAATAAAAAAATAATATTTAACACAAAACAATTGGCAACGGAGCGATACCTTGTATCTGTCATCGCAAAGAAGCCACCGGATCCGGCCACGATATTTTTGTTTGCTTTTGAAAGGCCGATATGTTTTAAATTAAGACAAACGTATTGCAAGCGTAGCCTAGTAATGACTGATGAAAACGGAGTAGCAGCGACCGAGTTTAAGGTGTTGTTTTAAAGATAATAAGTTGTATTAAGCTTAATAACTATTTTTTAATTCACAAATGAAACCAAATATTATTGATTGTTTTTGTTTCTAAATTCAATATTAAAACAAGTTGCAGGGAGTAATTTTCTATTATTTGCATAACATCGTACATCTCATTAGTAAGTAAAACAGTGAAACTCACAACAACGTTCGAAGCTTATCTGAATAGGGCGTGGTGTTGCCAAGTTTTTAAACTTTAAAAGGGCAGGCATATTTCAAAACAATAAACTTTTTTGACTCATATGTTCTTGGTACATGAGTATCATAATTTTCTTTTACACTGTATATATATATATATATATATATATATATATATATATATATATATATATATATATATATATATATATTTATATACATACAGGGTGTAAAATTATGATGCTCATGTTTTTAATGGGCGATAGAGAAGCTCAAAACAAGTCGAAATAGCCAAGAATATATGAGTGAAAAGTTAATTGCTTTCGAAATATGACCTTTTTAAAAAGTTGGCAACATCTGCGCCTGTTTCATCCGAAAGTAATTTGGTAATTTTGCAATTTTCATCGAAGAGGGTCTCAACTTCGAACGTTTTTTGTGTGTTTTTGCATGTTTACACTTTTTTTAAGGAGATTTTTATTTACATACAATTAATAAAAATACTATTTTGATATTAAATTTTAGTAAAAAACAATCAATTATTTATTGTTTGGGTATTATATGTATTTAAAATAATTGTACTTTTACCACAAATAGGCTTTCTGCATTATCCATTTTAAAAACACAAATTATGATGCTTTAAAACAGCACTTTTGTTTTGCTTAAAGAATTGGCTTTCTGGTGGCACGATTCCGTTTCATCACTTGATACACTTGCAAATACGTTAGTCTTAAATTTGAAACATATCGGCATATTTCCTGATTTAAAACCAACAAAAAATTTTGTACAACTGACTTACGCACAAAGGTAAGTAGCTCTTGCCACTGTTTGGGCTTAACTCGAGAACAATTGTTGAAAATTTATTATTTTTTTAATTTGTAAACTAAAACATGTAAAATTTAGTTTATTTTATTATCAAATGAATCTACTGATAAGCGATTAAGACAAAAGTTTACAGTTGTTACGGTTTACAGAAATAACTGCTTTTAAAGTGCATGACTTTAACATCGTTTAGACATAAATCTGTCAAGTTTTGACACATATGTCATATAAACTTTTCGACTCATTTTGAGCTCCACCATCGCTCATTAAAATGATGAGTAATCATAATACTTTTGATATTCTTCAGGCAGAGATATATATATATATATATATATATATATATATATATATATATAGTATATATATATATATATATATATATATATATATATAATAGATACCATTAAGTTAATATTATAATTTGATATATTTACAATTAATCAAACTTTTAATTACTTGCATAATTTACCAAATTAGGATATGCCATTTATTAAACTATTATGTTATCCGGATAGCTTTTAGTGATTGATTTGTAGCTCTGTGTTAATATATAACAAAAAGGTAAAATTGTAAATTAATAACAGCAAGTTTTTCCATATTTTGAAAAGGTCATATGTCACATTTTATGAAATTTCTCTAGAGTACATATGGAGAAGCTGAAAACGTTTTACTTTGTCCGCTTTTTTATTTACAAAATATGAACTGCTTTAATTTTTTTCTTTTAATTATATAACCGCCACATTAGGTTTAGTAAAACTATGTTTTACTACACTTAGAACATCCACAGCATGTTAGACTCTAATTCTTGGCAGATGTCACCCGGATTAAAACAAATGCTTAAAAGAATACCATATAGAAAATTTATAAGGACAGATGTCTTCGTTTCCGAAGAATAGTTTTGAAAGTTTTACGTATGAAATATATCATATAATATTCCTTATGCACCATATGTAAAATAAAATGATTCTTAAAGTTATAAAAGATCTAAAGTTGTTTGTATGTATGTAGCAAATTCCCTGCATACTCTGCAGCTCTCGATCACGCGTTTTTGGACTTACCTTAAAAATTATTTACGTTGATTCTGAGCAATCTGCAGGACAACCATAACATCAAAAGTTGTTTGAATGAGCTCATAAAATTTTATTGAATTTCCTAATAATTTGGACAAGTTTTATACTTTCACCCTTATTTTTTTTATTTGTGGTGCTATTGTTATCTTACTTAATATTCTGATGTTGGGTTATTTCTTCAAAGTTAAAATAAATAGTAATTTTTTCTTGAATGAAGTGCGGAAAGTGATATTTTCTCACGCGATTGCCGCTACGCTACGCGTCATTCGGGCAAGCACTGGAAGGTGAGTAATACACTTCCGCACCTAAAAATATTAACTTTTAAACAGTCATTGTTTTAGTAACATAATTATAGGAAAGAAACAATGCATATATTTTTTTTTATGATTTACTTGGTAACAGGTTTATATTCACCTTATTAGTGAGTCTTCTCAATATCTTGAGGGAGCACTTTTTTCCCGGGAGCTGCTTTAATTTATGCCACTAGAGGCAGTGCAGCCTCATTGCCTTTGTGCTCAAACCCCATTTTCTTTATACTAACCCTCCCACTAGTCTTGTTCTACAAGTCTGTATAACCCGAGAGTGGTTAGTTGAGATATTCTATGGGCTCATTTTCGGTTGTTCAAATAATGTCTGTCTTTGTGATTTAACACTTTATATTTCCACAGATTGTAGTAGGCTGTTTCTTTTCCTTTATCGCACATTCTTGCAACTTTGTCTCTATTGTATGAGCTCAGTAGGTGTCCTTTAGGCTATTGTGCCCTGTTAAAGCCCTACCAGGCTACAAAGTCTTTTTTCTACTTTGTCTGAGTGGTCCTTTCTTCTGTTGTTCTTCTGGATGGGCCTTTAAGTGAAGTTTTTATGTCTTATTCTACTAATGCTGGACCATTCCTCGTGTCTATGAATCATTCTCTAGTCGGCCCGTAAGCTGCAGGCTTTGGTAACTCCAAGGGTGTTCTGGTCCAAAGTATGGTGATGCTCCCCTGTCTATGGTTCCGCTTGTTCTTTGCTCTCTATTCTCGAGTCCTGGTGCCCTACAGAGAGTTGGCCACTGTTGTAAGTTCTCCCAGGACCCTCTGTGCCTTGGCATTCCATGCTGCTAGACGTTACCTTGGGGTTTGCTACTCCTAGTGATGCCTGGTCGTCTGTTGTTATGCAGATCAGCTTTTTATAAGCCCTCCTGTTTTTTAGCACAGTGCAGTAAGGCATATATATTTCCGTTCTTAAATACAGAACTGTGTTTTTCTCGTGGAACGGAGAATTGTAAGTTCTTATTTCACTGTACATCGCCCACTCTTAATTCCTGCTTCGGTTTTGAATCCATCTGTGTACCAGATGATGTCTTCAAAGGGATTCGTTGTTGCCATTTACTTCGACCTGGAATCTTTTATCTCGAAGTTTTTGTTAAATAAGTATTGGGAATCATCTGGTCTGTTCCTGTCTCAAGATGTTCACCATCCTGATGAGTACAAACAAAACCTGGTTTGACTTGACCTAATATCCTTAAAATTGTACAGTTTCTTAATAATAATTAAAAGAAAATTCACCTTTAAAAAATACGTCAGGGGTAGATTAAATATTGCATACAAATTGGTAGGTACTGTTATTAAGAATTGTTATTATTCAAATATAGGTTGTTATATTTATCCGCACTAGTGTGGGGGAAGACACTGAACAACGAAAATGCGCACGGCGAAAGTAGACAAATATGCATTGTTGTGGAAAATAAATGATGGTTTTAGTTTTTATTAAACATACTTGGCTAGTTGGTTCCACATCAGCACTTGCACAGCCATCCACACAACACACCTAGAACCAGGATATCCTGCACCCAGTAGTATATTTACTTTTAAAAAGTGGGGGCTATTTTCGTTGGTTAATTTAGAAATTAAATGAAATATTGGTAAAACAAAAGCACTCCCAAAATTATTCAATTTGTTTCAAAAGTGAAGGGTTATCCCCCAAGAATAGTGTTTCACCAGATGCACTCATCATTTAGCTTCTTTCTTAGGGACTATTTTTTAAATTTTTCAAGCAGTATTTGAATTTTTAATTATAGGTGTTTTCTGAACAAAATAAAAACTTTTTATTAAAATTTTGAATGTCGGGACGCTGATTGAAATAAAAAAAAATTATATACAACAAAAAAATCTCCGAAATAAAAGTTAAAATGTATTGAACTCCAATGCTAATTGTTTAATTACAAATGTTGAATTGTCTGTAAACTTTGTATGCTATTTTGAGTATAGGTATGTTTGTTATTTAGAAATAATGTACCCTTTTTTTGCATAAGCGCTCCTATAGAAGATGTATTTTAGTAGTATGTGTGGGTAGAAAAAGTAAAAAAGTGTGTGTAAAATATTACTGAATAACAAACAGACTTATAAAAAAACAAACGAACTTGTTAAATTTTACTAATTTTATAATAAATATAACAACTGTTTTTCTGGATATTACAAAAAAGTAGTTAATACCAAATATGTCTACCATTTATGCAATTCGAGACCATTTTACAAATACAATTTAAAGAATATATGACTGTTTTAATAAAAAACCATATGAATATTCGAAATATGCTAAGCATCTTTTGATACTGAATATAAATTTGATTCCAATTTTAAAATATTATACGTAGAAAATAAAATCAAATACTGGATTCCCTGAATGTATGGGAATTATTTAATTTAAGAATATGATTTGTTGCTTAATAATTACCTGGATTTTATGAAATTTCCATTAACTCTTATGAGAGTATTGACAAATGGTCTTGAATTGCATAAATAGTACAACATGTTTGTTATACCTGAAAAGGCCAGTTTCTTGATGAAACAATTTTTTATATTTAATATAAAACTTATGAAGACATTTGTTTTTTACATACTTCGAATATGAATTTTTACCAAGTAACAGCCAATTCTATTCGATATTTTAAATATTTAGATTTTAGGGAATACTAAAATATTTTTTTTCACAGAGTGTCAGGCGAAGACGGCAACCTCGACAGCTTAGGTTAATGGAAATAGAATTGTTAAAAGGTAATAAAGGATTAGGCTTCAGTATTGCCGGAGGAATTGGAAACCAGCACATACCAGGTGATAATGGTATCTACGTCACTAAAGTTATGGAAGGTGGTGCGGCGCAAGTGGATGGAAGATTGATGGTTGGTGATAAACTAGTAGCTGTAAGAGATGCTGTGGTAGGTAGTCATGAGGTATTTAGAGGTAACTCTAAAACCGAGGTTTTTTTATTTAAATATATTTTTTTCATGTTTTATATTATTTTTTAAACGTTACGGTATAGTAAAATGTGTTTCTTAATTGGGTAGTAATTATATATATATATATATATATATATATATATATATATATATATATATATATATATATATATATATATATATATATATATATATATATATATATATATTGTGCTAAAAAAATGTAAACATATAGGAGGTGTCCCATTATAAAAGGCAAGTTTAGTTAATATCTTAAAAAAATACGTATTCTAGAAATGTCCGACTACGCCACTGGATTTTACGCAAAAAATATAGATAATATTATTCCTACTTTCTTTTATGGGATATGTTAGCTGAAATACGAGTCAAAATGCAAAATTTAAATTTATTTCAATTCTGTATCTCCAAACTAAAAGTGCCAAAGGAGACTCTTTGTTTATCGCATCTTTGGTTTTGTAAAAAAGTAGCACGGTATGGTGCAAACCGCAGCCTTCCATCTCTAGGGGCCGACTTAACTACGTCTGTTAGGCATATATTTTGCAATGTCCACAAAGTCACACAATATTTTTTGGATATTAAAACTAAAAATTTAGCATTAAAAAATGTCAACTTTACTACAATTCTTAAAAAATAATAATAAACAAAATTAACAAAAGTAAATCATATTATGAAAATTAAACAATAATTTTTTAAAAACAAATAAATTATATTATATAAAAATAAAAATATAAATTAAAATGGTTGAACGAATGGAGTTCTCTTTTTTAACTCAAGGGTACTGACTATATAGGCCTTTATTTTAGCCTTCACTACCTTTATGTAACTCACCATCATCATCACTGAATAGGAGATACACACTGCTAAACATACAAAAAGTGGATATCCTCATATAGGTATTTAGGTATTTGGCAACAGCACACCTGACATATTTTTAAAGACAGAACGAAACAAAGCGGCCATATTTAATATTTGGTAATAGGTACTGCTTACTCGAGCCGTGAGCAAATTTTTTTAATCCAAGGTCCAAATGTAAAGCTGTAACGCGATTTTTCAATATAAACACCAAATGATTAAAATTTGTTACTTATAGTTTATCCGTTGTTTCAGCTAGGCATCTTTAACAATACCCTTACGCCATGTAAACAGCTCACGGACTTATTTGCGGACGACATCATTTGACATTTGTTTTGGCTCTCGGTTTCCTTCTCGATCCGTTCACTTCACAAATATCCACACTGTACTAATGGTATTTAAGAGGGAAACACCAAATTATGTTCCTGCCACACATGTTGCGTACGTTGTATTTAAAATCTTTGTCTTTTTCGGTTAAAACTCATTTGGTGGCTTAAAAACATATTAGGAATAAGACAACTTTTTTCTCTTTTATTTTGATAAGGAACAAACATTGATTGGTTGTAGCAAAATATTTGTTAAAAAAATACAATCAAAAAATTGTGTTGGCTTTCTTGTTAAGAAGTCAGTAAAAATAGTTTTTAATTGTACTTTTTTTTAATGTCTTTATATAAATATGACACATGGTGAAACCGTTTTTCCCGAAATCATTTTTTATAGCCGAATTACCATCGGACGGCTTATTCCGCGTCAAGCGCCTTTTTCCAAATTTCAAACGCGATTTTTAAAACCCCCATTTGAAAATTGCCAACTGATTTGAAGCCGGCCATGTCATTTTGTAGAGAATTAAACTGATGGTGCCTCAAAAGTTAAAAACTGCTTTTTTTGGAATTTTGTATTTTATTATATTTTTGGAACCAAAAATATTTGATTTCTTGCATATCACTTTTTTCAAATGGCCGCCATTTTGTGAAAATGGACGATTTCACTTTTCCGAGGTTTCCACCATAGCTACACTCCATATATTTTTAATAATTTTTTGGTTTTGACCCTCCCAGTTACCTTGAACCAGGTGCGTCCGTCTACCAGATAGACGACGAGCATGACCTCTTTGGCGCTAATAATGACTTTTTCATGAATTTTTTTTTTTATGTAGCTTAAAGATGAAAGAATAAAAGGGTATAAGCAATGTTTTACCCATTGTTTGATTTTACCCAAAAATGTTGAAATTGAGGTAAAAACTGTGCCCCAAACCAGAAACCCCCCCTTAAAGGCGCAGTTCCGCCAAAATTATTTGAAAGTCATTCAAAAATGACCACCGTCAAAATTTAAAACCTAGATTTTAATTTGTTAAGGAAACACTTTCGTGTAAAAGAGTAGTGGATCAAATAAAAAGGTCCGATTTGGTTCGCGAAGTAATGATCCACATCGTAAACGTACCTTGATGTAAAATCTGGCATAATTAACATATTTTTCTTTAAATAAATTTTCGTTGATATTTGGCAACTGTATTTAGTATGGCCATAGACAAAGGATTACTTTTATGGGAATAGATAGGAAACTTTTAACCTTATATTACTTGATCATTGCGGCCAACGCCGGTGGTGGCGGCACAAAAACTTTCGTTTTTAAAATTTTATTTTTAATTGAATTAAAACAACGAAAAAACAATTGTAATTTTTTTTATTCATATATTTTTTATAAACACTAACATTTCTCATTAAGGATTTCATTCTTATAATAATATTATGCAAACATCAAAAGGTAAATTTCAATTAGCATGAAATTTTATGAATTAATTAAGCCCACTTTTCCAAGAAGTACTAAGAAACAAAGAAGGAATTGCATCCTGTTTTAAGGTAGATTTTATTTCTGGTTCCACCAACATACCAAGCTTCTTGGACTAAAATGAATAGTGTACAAATATGGCATGATTTTCGACTTTTACCATAGGCTTCACCTTTAAGTCTTCTCGACTAATTGCATTAATCCAAACATTATCATGCAGCCAAAACAAAATTTTACTTTTGAGTTTTCTACTTTCACAACCCACAGTCAAGTTGAAAATTTTAGGGGGACACGAAAATAAGTTTGGGATAAACACTGGGCATTTTAAGCCACTACTTTAACAAAATTCAAATATTTATTAGCACAGGCATGAATGCTTGGATATTTTTACTTACCTTTGATCTTTGAAATTTATACATTAGAGCATCCTTATTTTAATTGTTACAGCCATTATCACAGCAGTTAAAACCACGGCGAAAAATCTCACAATTAATAAAAGTACAAAAAACGCTGAAATTCAAATAAAAAAGGAAACCAATCCACAATTACTCAAAATTCAAAATCAAAAATGTTATCGAGTGACGCAACACGCATTTGTGTTAATTTTGCAAAGTTTTGTTACCCTCTGGTGAGTTTAGGAAAATAATTTTTAGTAAACCGTTACGGTAATTAAAGTTGCCACAGCATGAGCATGGCTGTGCTTGCAGGTGGATTTACGCAATGGCTGAGTGGGCTAAAACCTGGCGGCAATTTTACGAATAATTTAAAAAATGTAGTCGTAAATTTTAATAATATAATTACTTGATTTTACAGAAAAAAGTTCCAAGATAAATGTAAGTATTTTGCCTATATATCAAATAATACATAGTTCAAAAAAAAAACTATTTTGTTTTAACGTTTTTATATAAATTTTGTTTATATTATTAAATTTGTTTGTTTTAAAGAATTGTTATTTAATTATCTGTATGTTTTACTTTTTGTTAGTTTGTTTATTAAATTTTCATAAGAATTACTAGTAAGGTTTACATTTTTTAATCCTAAATTTTTCGTTAAGATATCTTAAAAATACTGATTACATATTAGGGCGGCAAATATGTATATAGGCCTAATATGCGGCGGCAAAAAAGCAACTGGCCCTGTGCTTGATGCCAGATGTGTAATATCTTTCTTTCCTGCTTATATATTGTAAAAGAATATGTGTTTTGTGGTAAAATTACCTATGCATAAATTACTGTGTCTATAAATTGCTTATTTATCTGAAATATAAACTTACTAAGATTTCTAAGAGATCTTAAAATATATAAAAGAACCAAACATATTTTGCGGGTATTAGCTGGTCCTTCTTTTCTATTTAATATAGCGGCAGAGGATTTTATCTCGCACCCTGATGGGCAATTTGTCAACAAAGATGTTCTCCCAAAGTATAAAATGGAACGATCCCCCATTTAAACACCTTATGGCCATAAACTTTATTATATTTCTTGTGTATTTTTTTACGGCGTGAGCTTCTCAACCTTTTCCTACCGACCATTTTCAACTTGATGGACGATTATGTGAAAAGACTGCTGTGAGAAATTGGAAAAATAGTGGTCGGTATATATTAAGATGTTATATATCTTGTTGAGTGCCTCAATTTGCTTGAAAATATTATAGGAAAGGGTTTGGGAGCGTAAGAGCTACTTATTTCTGTATTAAATTGGAATGTTTGCTTAGAATTAATATTATGTTACTAGTAGTTTTGATACTGGGGGCGGTACATAAGTTTCAGCCTGTTCTTCCCCATAACTTAGTTATCGTGACACACATAAAGGTATGTAAATTCATATCTACTTGGAGAGAGAGAGAGGCAAGGTGGGCAACATACAGACTCATCAAGCGGTCAGTAACAAACCGCAGGCGTGTGTCATATGGAGAGCACCAGTCTCCCTCAGGAATGTCCTGACCTATGACAGACTGCTGGAAATGCTTCCTGCATAATGCCTACAGCAACCAATTACAAAGTGCCCGAGTGTAGTTCTTCACAACAAAGGAAGGACTGGATCAAAAACGACTGACCTGCTCCGGGCTGACATCTGTTGGTACACCGATGGCTTGAAAAGCAAGCGACGAAAAGTTGGAGCTGGAATATGGACAGAGGCCGAAAAGCAGCTTCCTTAGGCCTGGGCACTCTCGCAACCATTTCGGGCGGAGGTATTTGCCATTGAGATGTGTGTGCGTTGATCGCTTTAAGCTGGATTCGGCATTGCACACCTACATACTTAAAATATTATCCGATAGCCGCAGCCCTTATGGCTCTGAATCCAGCTGGTACAATTCGGAAAACCGTCTGGAATTGCAAGGATGCGCTGACCAAACCGGGTCAAACAATGGTGTTGACTACTGTGGATACCTTGGACACACACACCGGCCTAGAGGGTACGAATCGCAGACTTCCTTGCCGTGCGCGGGGGCGGAGACAAATTACCAAGGCCGGAACCGGTCATCGGCGATATCTTATATGGAACGGCCAAGCAGTTCATATCAGCTTGGACACACAAAGAGAAAATCTTCGGCACTGGCATGGACTTCCTGGTCTCAGACACTCGAAGGCCTTCATAAGCCCACCGAACCAACAACAATGTACCAAGGTCAAACTACTGGAGCATCAAGGGTACACCTTAAAACTCTAGTGGACTGTACATACACGGGACACTGCAGATTAAAATACCACAGTATGCATGGAGGCGGATGAATGGCAGAACACATACTGTGTTCGTGTCCAGCAATGGCATCAGATCTGTTCGCAATCCTCGGCAATGACACTTTGTTGCCGGGGAGGTGAAAGATTCCAACAGGATCATCGATTTATTAGGAGTCTGACCTGCGGGAGAAATATAAAAGGTGAGAGCCACACAGAACTGATCAACGCGGTGGAAGGGTGTTACACCCACCTCACTAAACCTTACCTACCTACCTGATGGACGATTACGTGGAAAAGACTGCTGTGGAGAAATTGGAAAGTAGTGGTATATATTAAGATGCTATATATCTTGTTGAGTGCCTTAATTTTGTTGAAAATATTATAGGGTTAAGGTTTAAGAGCTACTTATTCCTGTATTATTTAATTGGAATGTCAGTTACTTAGAAATAATATTATGTTTTACTAGTAGTTGTGATACTTCAAGTATGGGTTTCAGCCTGTTCTACTCCCTTACGATAACTTAGTTATCGTGACACATAAAGGTATGTAAATTCAATAAATATTTTTATTCGTCAAAAAATTGGACAGGTATGTCATGTCATTTCTAAGATATTTAATCTGAAAATCGCCCATTTTACTACTAACTTACTAACTGGCTATATAATTGACTCATTCATTCATCAGAATTATGGGGAACTTCCCAAGAGAGTACTGAAAATTGGGAATTCCCAAAAATGCACTTTTATAAAAAAGTGCATTTTTCGCTGTTTTTGGTGTTTTTATTCGAATGTTTTTTTTTAATGTAATTATGAAAATTTGTAGTCACTATGCGCGGCGATTATAATCAAGATGCCGTCTGTAACATACTAGTCGAGGCTGATATTTTTGGGTAGGATCCTGGCCCTTATTTTACGTGAAAGTTTCTAGGAATTTAACTTGCCCGTTATTCTTTCCATATTATATAAAGAGTTTATTTATTTTGGGAAAACAATGGCAATAGTGGAGTTTAATAAGCTTGTTTTCTTTTATGGGAGAAAACAATAAAGTTTTGCAGTTTGGCCCGTAGAAAGCTTTTCTTAAACACTATCTATCCATACCCTAATAAAGTCAAGGTTGTAAAGTAAATTTTATCGAACATTTTTACATAACAATTATTTTATGTCATTTTTACTTTTTTGACTGATTTTTAGTTTCTTTTGCCGTATTATTTTTCATAATTTGTGATTTTTTCACTGTTTTCATTACCTTTTCCGCAGAGTCACACCTGAGCGCCCCGAGAAATTCTAATGCCCGAATTGAATTTGGCATTCTGAAAACCCCTGAGTGTGATTTTCGGACCGATTTCGATTTTCAGTCGTTCTTATAATATTGCAAGTATCATGTAATTTCAGAATGCATTTTGAACCAGAATGCAATTTTCGGAAAATGGCATAACCACACCATATAGACTTTTTCCTGAAGCTTTCTAAACATTGTGCAACAACGCAGAAAACCGTCTCGATATTATCTGCTGGCCTTAAAATTTGATAACAGCGGTCAATTTTAATTTTTGTGTAAAAAATTATGAACATTAAATGCATATCATTAAGCAAAAGGTGGACACTTTGAACCTTTTTTTGTAAAAATAATCAGTCCTTAATTTTAAATGTTACTCTTTTGTTCCACGTAAATTTCAAATTAGAATATCTCGAAACCCCTTAAGTTTATCCTGTACCAAATTATCAATAATAATAACACCAAAAAAAACATCTTTTACACCCGGTATCTAAAATAGAGCCGTTTTGAGCAATGTCTATAAAATATTTTTGTCCTATTTTTGCCAAGGAATCTTCCTCCTTTATGATTGCACATTGCTTTGGAATTACCTGTATAAACGCTTAAGATCAACCTATTTGGATATCCATAATTTTTTACGCGGACTCTTCACTTGTATAATGATTTTGACAATAATATCAATTATTGTTACACAATGGCCCTTCATTATAAAATAAAAATTTTAACAGAAAAATCCATGTATGCTAAAAATAATTCAATTTTCGTTTATTCCGTTAAAATTTAAAATTGCTTTTTATTTTACAAAGTTCCAAGTAATCAATTCTTAAAATTAGATTTTAAAAACGTTTTTATTAAAAAACTTTAAAACATAATTTTCCTATAACAACTTCTTCTTTATCGGAAAAAATGATATACTCTTGACAGCTCGTTTATAACCATTTAAATTTAAATTTTCTATTTTACATCAACAGGTAATAGCTTTATAGAAAATCAATTAAAAGTATAATCATATTACTTTATTTTTAGAGAACAAACGTAAACAATATTAATAGCTTTATGGGCCTGTTCTTGTAAGGCCAAAATGTTCATAAGGAGGCCCAACACTAAAAATACTTATCTAAATAATTCTTCTTTTAGTTTAACAAGACATTTAAATAATATTAGTAAAGCATGATTACATGTAATAATATTAAGAAATTATACATTGTTTTTACCTCTTTATTAGTCATGGCAATGTTGGATTTCTGTAGGCACATTATTTTAATTATTAAATCGTAATACTGTTAATATGGCGATAAACATAACAAGTGGTACATCAAAATTTTGGAAATTTTACCAGCTTTTCAAAATCTTATAATATATAGGGTGGTTCAAAAAATTGATTTTGGGGGTGGTGCACGGAAATTCAAACCCTGTAAAAAATCTGCCTATCGCAATGAATTTTACGAAAAGATGCCTTTAGGAAAGCTTATCAAATTTAATTATCTTTATTAATAAGAAAGTTATGGGGCATTTAAAAATCGAATGAAATTGAGAAACGCCCTCTAGTGGCTAAACGATAGGAGATAGCAAAGTTTTGTTAGCGCCAGTAGATTTCATTAAATTTGAGCTCCGTACACCTTGGAGCAGAGCTTTGTCCCTTCTCAAATAAGGGGTTACCCCATAAGAACGCATTCAATTTGGGACACCCTTGTACATAGATTTAGTAGCAAGGGAGATAAACATTTAAATATAAACTTTAATATTGCATTAAAAACTGAAAAGAACTTAATTTTTGACTTAGTAATAAAGTAGCACTAAAAAACTAAATTAAAAATTACTATTTGCAGTAAATTAAGTCACTTTGTTAACAACAAAACTTTTAAAAGTTGTATTTATTTTTATTTAAAACTTGTTCCCAATTCTGTTAACAGACGGAACTTTAACGAAGCAAATTTTAGAGCATTTGGTACAGTGGAGAGCTTTTCTATTAAAATTGCTTCCTAACTTTATTAAACTTCCTCTTTCTATTATACTTTGTATTAAGTCTTACAGATTTTAAAAGACAAGAAATTTATAACAAAATTAGTCTTTTTCGATTTTTATTAAATTTCTAGACTCAGATATTTTTTGTGTTATGTATTGAAGTCAAAGCAAGCCACCACAGATTTGTTATGCGTCTCCATAGATGTTCGTCAAGGTATGGCATGAAATTATGCACCAATATGATACTTAAGTAAATATGAATCCAATTTACGATCAATATAAACAATTCTTGGTGGAGTGAGGGGGCAAATACTTCCAACAATATTTGTAAACCACTTCGGACCGGCACTTTAGCTGAGGTTTTTTTATTAGCCAATTGTCTAGTAGGAGATTCACACCTGCTCATTCCGCCTTTATATGATTATCGTGCACTGTATTTTATATTGTATTATTTATTAGCTATTTTTATGAATTTATCATCGGTATCTAACACTTGACATAAGTTTATGCAAGTACAGGTTAGTCATAGCTTCCTTTTAACATGTTATAAAAACAGAATCAAAATTTTTGGGAATAATTTTTTTAATACATTTTGCAAGTACACGAATGCGGATTTTACTTTAAACACAATGTTGTCCAAATGTCTCTCCCTCGGGTTATGACCGGTAGCTTGAAAGAGCTGAGTCAAAAATTGGCAGAGCCTTGGAGTGTACCGTTGTCACAGTTATGAGCGGTCACGGCATCCCCAAAAAGTAGGGGATATCTCTTTTTTTTCCGCCAAGATTACTAAATATATATATTTATTTTAGAGGATTATAAAAAAATAATTTTAACAAAAACTTCATCATAGGTCAGTATTTTTGCACTTTGCTTTTTATATTTGTTTACTGTAAAAACCAGCTGTCCATACATGGAGTGGCCACGGGCAACCTCAAAAAAAAAAAGTAGATATCTCTTTTCCGCCAAGATCACCAGATCTTACGTTCCTAGATTTTTATGTAAATAGCTATCCCCGAAGTTTTATTCTTTATAACACGTTAAAATGGGAAATTTATTCTGAGTCACCTGAAGTAATGACTCTAAGAATTTTTGCTAACTTACTTATCTAAGTAATAACCACCAATTACAGTAGAAGAATATTTAGAATAGATTCCATTTGGTTATAACTTACAAAAAATGACATTTATTAAGTTTCGTGAGTTACAACGATCTTAAGATTGTTCTTAAATTAATTTGATGACCCATATATCTCAAGATTGAGCCTTTCAAAATTGGTGTTGCATTCTGGCATTGGATCGTGCATACCACAGTAAGTCTTATAAGACTTTAGGATAAAATAAGAGATTTGGAACCGTCAAAAATTGTAATAAGCTTTCGCTAGATACTTACAGTCAACAATAAGCTTTAACAAAAGCACATATCAGCATAAAAGTCTTCATTCTCTAAGGTATCCATCATCAATGTTTTCATCACTACGCTGTAATTATAAAGCAGGTATTTCTTAATTTAAAAGAACACATTCCCAAAATTTTTTTAAATTCTCTCTTTACTTCCTGTATGCACTCTGTGGCAATCAAATAGGGGCATGCATATGCATACTCCCATATAGGGACCATTAATTCCTTAATCCAAAAAAAAAAAAAACATAGCATATTAACCAGATATGCCCATAATATATAAACCTAGTTTCTCAATACACTGACCTATTTGTGTTCAATTTTAGATAAAATAGCACATATTAAAAAAACAATATAAAAGTAAGTAGCTTTAAGAGAAACAATTTTTTAGTTATTTTTAAAGCCAAAGATTACTACCCTTAAAAAATCTAAACTTTATTCATCAAATAATAACTAATTAATAGCTTATACGTAGGTCAGACGGAAATTTTAAAAATGGGACCTAAATCCTCTTATTTGTTAAATAAAACAAAATTTAAATTTTGTAAAGCACTTTTAAGAATCAGAAAATGTTGTGTCTATAAAAATTTTATATACCCCTCACCGGAGAAGCACAAAAAGAACTGTACGTCTGACACAATTATTAAAATTTATAAACACAATAATAACTCCACATTGTTTACAGTTCCCCTGATTAGGGCATTATACTATTACAAACATGTGCAAAAAGATTTTGTATCCTAAATATAAAATATATAATATAAATACAGGTACTCCCACATGAATATAATATAAATACATGTACTCCTATACTTAAGTTATTCGGTTTGTAAATGTAGTAATGTTGTGAAATGGTTATATTTAATGACCATTTCACTAGACACAGTGTCGTAGCAACGACCTGTATCTCTTACTGGCAAAAGTCTTACCCGGTATTCACCTGGACAAACCAACATGATGGCTTCTCGGCGTTTTGTTGGGTTTTTAAAAAACGATTGTCAGTTTTAGAAGTCTGACACCAGGTGTTTCTAGCTAATTTTAGGGGCTGTTTTCTGTGAAATAGGTCAACAATATCATTCAAGAAAAAATTATAGGCAAAATATTTCTTTTTGTTTTATTCAAGTTTGTTGCTTTATATAGCAATTTTGGCACATTTATGCAAACCACTCCTCTGGCTCAACGGCTCGTGGTTTTGTTGTAAATGTCATTCCACGAAATTGCCAAGCACAAACTTTTCATACAATCTACATATTTTTAAGTCGTCAAATTTGTGGGTCTCATATATTGTATGTAATGAAAATAAAGTAACAAAAATAAAGTACTTGTAATATTTTTTCTCGTTAAAATACAATTATAAAGATAACTCAACCCTGTATCTGTCCAACTTAGTGTATTCTGTCATGACTATTGTACACAGGGAGTGTAATTTTCTATTTTTGCCATAGTTTTTCTTTATATTTTTGCTTAATCTCTATATGCTGATGTGACGTTCAAAATTACAAGATTACAACATATTTTTATTTAGAGATTATATAAAAAATAATTTAACAAAAACTTCACTATAACGTCAGTATTTTTTAATTTATTTTTTTATTGTTACTGTAAAACCCTGTAATTATTATAATACAAATATTTCTTCTTGAAATTAAAATTTACCTTGTTTTTTTTTTTACCTCTTTTAGAAAGGTGAAGTAAATCTAGAAAATGTCACACACGAAGAAGCAGTTGCCACTAAGCACAACGTGCAGGACTGCGTAGTGCGTTTATAGTGCTAAGCCCTGATAGGTGTCAACGCACCTGCTTCAGATACGTCGTATTCACCACAATTGTGTAAGTATTAAGAAAACGCTGCTGCGGTTCTTATCTTTATATGATTTCACACTGCCTTTATGAACAATAGGCTGTCAGTATTGGGCTTTGAAAAAAACAGTGGCTGAAAGAATGCAAAATAGTCTTTGATTATTTCATGAAAATTGATCATTCAGGCTCACGTCTAACATCAATGTTGTTTAATTCAGTCCAACGGAAATTAATTTTGGTTGAAATAATGGATATGTGTAACCATCACATGTACTCTGATTAAAGCTGAAAAACCACCTGAAGTTAGCGGGCACTGGCATTTAATTCTCGTGGCTCCCAAACGGCCGGCGCGTTTTTAATGCACTTTGTCGGTTTTTAATTATAGAAAATGATGGTGGATATACGTGATCTCAATGCAGATAGCGGACACACATTAAAAAGCCTTATTTGGTCTTGTATACACGAGAATGCAATAATGTTTATCCCTGTAATGACAAAATATGTATCTTTTTTCTTACACGATGAATTTAGTTAAATTTCTTGTGTATCGATATTTTTACATTCTGGATTTCAACTATTTTTCCAATATTTGAGGATAGTCCAAACTCCACACTAAGATGTTGGTTTAGATTGTTGTATTGTTTTACGGATTTCGTTAAAGCCTTGGACAGTAAACCACCAAGTTGTAACCGATAAAAGTCAAAGCAGAACTTTCTGTAACCTTAATAAACCCTTCTCTCTTCTTCCTCGGGAGCCGTCTTGATTTATTACTGGAGGCGTCTAGCCTCTTAAGCTTTTGTGCCTAATCTCCCATTATCTTTTATACGAGTCATTCCATTAGTCTTGTTCCTTCTACAAGTCTGAATAACTCCAAAACTGGTTGGTTGATATATTTCTGTGCGCTTATTTCGGTTGCCCAAATAATGCCTATTTTTGGTAATTCAACGCTTCACATTCGCACAGGATACCAGGCTGTTTCTTTCCCCTCGTTGCAAATTCTGCAAATTGGGTCCCAACCCTATTGTATGAGCCTTATCTTGTATGTGTCCTCTTAGATTATCGTGCCCTGTTAGCAGCCCTACTGTTATGCAAAAGTGTTTTCCTTTATTTTGTTCGAGTAGTTTTTCTTTCGTTCTTTTGAATGGGCCCTTTATAAAGCATTTTCCATGTCTTTTCTACTAATGCCCCCCCCAGTATTCCTCGTGTTTGTTTCGATCCATTCCTCCTGGCTTGCCCACACACATAATTTGGCAAATGTTTACTAAAAATCAACTGTATGTGTACATGTATTTTTAATATCCATATTCTGTTCTATTTTTTCCTCCTGCACCTGGAAAACATTGTAAAATATTTGCTCCAAAACTTTTGGTTACTGACATAATTGCTTCATTAATTAAAAAAAAAAAATAATTTTTATATCTCAGGTTGGCAAAAACTGTATTTGCAGATAGTGTCATAGATACTTTATTTTCCTTTATATAAAAGGATAAAAACCTTGTTATGGCTTAAAAGCCTACAATTTTTTAAAATATAGTTGGAATTTTCTCTAATATTAGCTACTCGATTAGCCATTACTAAATGGTTGAGTGTAAAACTACCGATAAACCACCCAATTTTTAAAAACATTTAGGAACTTTGTAATTATATTATTACTTGTTTCTATTTGATAAACAATCCAAATAAAAATTCAGTTTACTTAAGAAAGTGCATTTCACAGTTATACTAGTTACTCACTCGAGCATAAACCTATGCTTCTCTTTTTAACTGTCGATCCAGCTTTCTGATTATTTGTTATTTGAAAACAGACTGAACTGCATCTACAATTTATTTCATAATTAATTATCTAATAATTCTATTATTATTATTATTAATACTGTCTAATATTAGGGCCTCTAAAAATGGTAATTGTTTACAAGTAACAACCCTATTTTTGCATATATCTAGGTGAAAAATTAACATTTTTTATTATTTTTTTTAATTCCGCTTTTGTTTTTACGGCTATTTTTATAGAATACGGAAAATACCGTAAAAGGAAAAAATATTGGTTTTCATGTTTTGACAAAATTCTTTTTTTTGATGTTTTGAATGGTGATATATATATTGTGTAATATACAAAAAAAAATGTTAAAAAATAAATAAAAACGAAATATTTGTAAAAACTAACCGCAACTAACCAAAACTCATTTTGACATCGATTTATTTGTAATTCTTTGTTTCTTTAAACGTAGTTTACGAAAAAAATAACAATAAACTTTGAAGACAATAAGAATAAAAGTTATTTAAGATTATTTGCAAAAATTATGATTTTTTGAACTTTGAAGTTGATTTCTGGCCAGGCCAGAAAGTGGTTATTATTTTTGCTTATGGTTGTTACGGAAACGAACTCTCAGTTGATTTTTTTATTCTTTGGACAGTCCACTTAGGCTGAGGCCTTAGTACTAATGTACTGTGGGTGTCGGAAATTATTCTTATATTTTTATAATAAGTGTAAGTCAAGCGGATAAATAGACCTGTTCTTCCATCATTAAATATTATTATTATTACAAGAATAGTTTTGGTCGAAAAAAAAAACATTGTATGTTACACAGGAAAATAAGTGTTTTGCAGGTTTTGGCCTGGGTGACTCGCCTGGCACCGCTCGCCCTAGAAACCGCTTGGCTTTAACCTGCAAAACACTACTTTCCTGGTCTTATAACATAAATTACTATTATGTGTAGGTAGGTATTAAGTAATCAAATTTTTAATCTATACTTTCTTTAATTTATATGTATCTAGGAATGGACGGTACCTCCCAAAACCAAATCCGGGCTTATTACCCCCAATATTTGGGACAAATGGTAACTTTATCCCAAGGAAACGACTGACTAATGCTGATTTTCTAGACTTATGGTTTAAAAAACCTGACCTTCAAAATTGGGATTTTTGGTCAGTTTATCTATACACCTACATACATAAAAACCAAAGTGTAGTACAAAATGGTGTGTATTAAATACTGATCCATATTTTCCTTTTAATATTACAAAAAAACTTTAAATTTACAACACAAACACTAAAATATAGTAATGTTATGTACTAATACTAAAGCTAATAAATCTCTTTGTAAACTTGGCGCTGTTGTGGTTAAAAAAATGTAACAATATACGATGCTATGTCAACTTTTAACGAAACAGACATGACAAAATAACGTTTAAAATTAAACGTTATCACAGTTACTTTGAATAACGTTACAAACGTGCTCAAGATGTTCTTGCTTTAGTGGGACACTACTAGATGCCATGTTAAATGTCTGTGTTTTGTTCCATTGTGTCACATCGAAATTTTTACTGCAATTAACTATCACATTTTTATTATTACAAAACTAATTTTTAAACTTTAAATTCATGCGCATATCTCCTTAATAAAATAAATATTTCTTAAAACCTGCATTACGTTTTGTACAGCTAAACTGAAATATTGAACATTATCTCCTTTAGATAATCTTTAAGGTTGCCACTTGGTACGTAATGTGATGACATATGGCACAGCGCACATAACAGATAAACAATATATAAACCCCCTGGCGGCAACTTTTTCCTTCGTAGATATTTTTTGCAAATTTGATTTCTTTGAAAGAATGTTGAAAATAAACTTGCAGTAATCACCTGAATGACAACTTATTTCACCTGTTTCAAAACATTTTACTATTCCTTATATCGTATAAATAAAAAAGAAGCAATTCTAATTTCTGTGTGTGTGGGCTCAGCTCTTCAATGATTTTTATATTTTTTGTCTTTAATATAATATATATATATATATATATATATATATATATATATATATATATATATATATATATATATATATTATATATATATATATATATATATATATATATATAATGTTTTCTTTTTTTTCTTTTATTTATGAGGATTTCATATTTATTAAATGTTATCGAGGTAGTTTTAAATAAGTGCCAGGGGGACGTGCCAACATTGGGGGACAAAATAAACATTAGTATTTTTAGATGCATTGTGTAATTCAAAAAGATTCCTCTCTGATATGTCCGTAAAATTTCATTTGATTTTAAATATTATAAGTATGAAGAACACTGATAAACTAATACTATGTTTTTTACCACTAAATGTATTCACACTATTAGCTACTGGGTAGCCTTCAACTCACAGAAAGTTTAAAAGTATGGTAGAAACGTCGGATAGCATCTGATAACACTTAGCGTTGCAACGACTTGAAAACATAGGTACTCCTCGTAATATTGTATTATTTTTATCTATTTTTTTTAAATTTATTTCCACTTTTTTATACTCTGTGTACATAAACATTGTTAAAAAGAAAATATAAAACAACTCTTGACTTGCCATAAGATTTCAAAAAATAATATAAATATTCCTTACAACAGTAGGTAAATGTTTTCATTTCATTTATTTCTAAAAACCAATTTAAATATCAATTTTTAAGAATGAATAACGAATTTTAATTAATTCTTAAACAACACCGACAGTCATGTTAAAAGAAATGTCTAAGTCATTAGAATTTTAAATTGATATCATTTAATCTACTGGCAAAAAAAATATCAAAAGCGCACATCAAATTTAAAAAAAAAAACAATTCTTTTAAATCGTTATTACACGCTCATAAACTGTTCGACCCAGATATTGTCTGTAACAATGAATAGTTATTTTAATATCAGATGTTAGTCAGCTCATTTAAGTTCAATGGAATTGTCATAAAATATTATCGAGAAAATTTCTTCTATAGATTTCACTCTTTTGATCTTATTTTAGGATTACTGAAATTCTAAAAGGTTTTTTAAAAAATAATAAGTTTAATTTATTTTTCCTTATTGTAATTTAAAATATAAACTTCCTAATCAAAAACAGTCCGCTTCAAAACCTTGCTTAAGCTTAATTCTTAATTGTTTTATTTTGATTTGGACTTATATGACTCTTTTATTAGTTTGTCGATAAGTTCATTGTTATGTTACACAGGACATAATAAAGTTTAAAAAGCCTTTATTATCCTAAAATCTGAGAAATCAACCCTATATTTATATATATATATATATAATATAATATATATATATATATATATATATATATATATATATTTTAAAATATATATATATATATATATATATATATATATATATATATATATATATATATATATATATATATATATATATATGACGAATTCCATAAGAATTCGCACCTTAACTAGCAAAATTGCAAAAACGCTTTTTCGAGCACTTACCTGCCCAAATCATGTTTTTCATTAAGTAGGACCTCTTACAAGATGTTTCCATGCGAGAACCAAAAGAAAATATAAAAATCTATTTTTTTATCCACTAAATAAAGGTTTTTGGCAAATGATATTTTTGCTGGTTCATCACGCCTTAGCTAATTACGCTGAAAATAAAGATTTTAAAGAATGTTTAACAGGCAAATTTGGAACTAATAGTTCTGTAAAGATCTCTAGAATATAGCTTGACCGTTTAACTAGGTCAGATCGGGTAGTTTTAGATGGTTTAAATGGTTATTCGCCCGGCGAGAGCGTCGTTTTATTGCCATTTACGCAACCTCGCCCGAATTTCGACTCAAATCAACCTCTGAGTGAGGCATACCTACTATCGGGGTACCAATGGCTTTCTTATGTTCCCTACTATACGACCTGACTCTTTACTAAGCCCAGCGAAGCGCGTTCAAAAAGCTATAAGCGGTTATTTAGCCCTTTTTAGAAGAAGTCACTCTGTTGGAAATTTTATTCTCTATGAAAAAGATCTTTACACATTTTTGCGAAAAATAAATAGATTTCGAAATAATTTGGAATTTTTAAAATGATCACAAATTGACCCGGCCCAGAAAAACTCAAGCCTGAATTTAATAGAAATTGTAATTTTTTCATATTTACGCACCCAAGAATCATAATCAATTATAATATTGCCCTTACGAATTTGAGTTTTTCAGTGTTACTTAAAAGTCTTTTAGCAAAAGGCTGTAGCTCACAATATGGGCATGCGACCAACCCCGCTTAAACCGGCCAACCAACTTCCTTGTTTCGTTTAATGTATTTTTTTAACAATTTTGATTATTTGCTTTAATAACGGCTACTATGCGGTTATAAAATTAAAGTAATTAATAACATAATACAAGTTTAATTACACTATTTTAAAATTAATATGTATCGGATTTATAAATTACTAAATTGTGTTAATTTAAAAGCAACAATATGTACTACCAAAAAAATAAAGTTATACTTTTTTTTAGCAACAAAAGCATCACATGGATATCCTGAATCACTACACTCAGTACACTCGTCGAATTTAGCTTTGCATCATCCCCCAAGCACACCAAGGGCAGTTAGTACAGAAGACATCACACGGTAAGTTCATCAGTTCCTGTTTTCTAACGTACTGAAATGTGGGTATAATGCGGTATGTGTTGCACCAAGTGTCTTATAAATTTAATTTGTTAAAACACACGGGTGATTATTCTTTAGAACCAACTCATCCTTACTGTTCTCTATGTACCCAAGACATCCCAAGGTATTTTTAGCATAAGAATTTACAGCCAATTAACTTTTTACACGAAAGCATTAACGGCAGCCCCGCGATCACCTATATTATTACCTACATTTTTAAAAATACCCACGAATAAAAAATATATCTACCCGAGTATCTATCACTGTTTTAAGAAAAACTTTGTGAATTTATTTTATTATAAGACAATATAGACAACTAGGGTAAAAATTATGATAGCGGATCCTGCAGTATAAGAAAAAAATGTTCTGTTTACAGTACCTCTTTTATTAGACAGTGCAATTTTAGCACCTATAGGCAAGTGGAATTACTGATAAAATTAAAAAGTGGGAAAAGGTGGAAGTCCAACTTCTTCCACTTTTTAATTTTATCAGTAGTAGTTTAGATTGGTTCATCTGCCATGTTAATTCTTTCTTCTAGGGTACAAAAGAACGTGTCATCTTGCTCGGATTCCATATTTTGCCGGTGTTCCCTTCTAATTAGTAGTGAATTTGACGTCTTAAACGACAATTTCATTTGCGTCGCCGGAGTTACGTCTAACAAAACAAGAGAACCTGCGTAAGAACTAGTGGCGCCTCTCTCTTAGTTTTGTTGTGTTGACTCACGAGTCATATAGTTTTTTATTAATTTCTTTGTAATCTTCACGAACTTAATACATGAATATATTACAATAACTTATTAAAACAATAAATAATAATAAAAAGGTATAATTAAGTGATTATGAGTGAAAAAAACGTTAAAAACAAGCCAAGATCTGGTAGTACTGTATGTTGTATTTTACAGTAAAGCTAAGGCAAATATAAAATTTTATTCGTTTTCATCTAAACCTCATTTATTAGAACGTCGATAAAAGTGGAACAAAGCAGTGAGTTGTATTAAGTAAGTGTATATGCGTTGACAATAAATACACAGTATATGTGTGTATATGTACGGAATAAATTCATTTTTTGCTTAAGCAAAAAAAAAAGATAATTTCCTCAAACACGTAAATAATAATTTTAAATAGCGGATTTTTTGAAATAACATATGAATATACAGGGTAACTCATTTAGTAGATATAACATTATCGATGATTTTTAAAACAGAAACCCCATATTTTAGTGCAGATTTATACTCTCCAAGAAGAGCCGATTTTAAAAACATAAAATACTTATGATGTTAGGTGGAAATTTCGTAGTTACAGTATTGTGTTCATAATGATTTATATCCTTTGCGAAGTAGATAATGCATAAGTAGTTTAATAATATAACTCAAATACTTAAAAAATATATTATTTTGTCAGCATAACAAGCATTACCATAGTTACAAAAGAGATATTAAAAAGCGTTTTCAAGTATTGCCGATACCCACTTACACAAAATTGAGAAAGAAAAAAAAAATAAGACCCTGTACCTACAAAACTGTTAATTAAAATCATAAGAACTTTTTATTTTTAAAATCAGCTCTTCTTGGAGGTTATAAATGTGCAATAAAATATGAAGATTTTAATTTAAAAAAATCGTCGAAGATATCACATCTACTACACGAGACACCCTGTATATTCTTATTTTATGTAAAAAAATCCCA
This sequence comes from Listronotus oregonensis, assembly GCA_019359885.1. NCBI lineage: Eukaryota > Metazoa > Arthropoda > Insecta > Coleoptera > Curculionidae > Listronotus > Listronotus oregonensis. The sequence goes on from JAHBCN010000298.1 coordinate 63,229, forward strand.
GTACAAAATTATTACTAACGTGTTCGAGATAAAATGTTCAATTTTTTTTTTGCTTTACCAAATTATGAATTTGTTCTATACATTATGTATACAATTTTTACCATCCTGTAGCCACAAAAACTGCCATCTAAAACCATAAGTGTTTCATGATTTAAAAATAGCTCTTCTTGGAGATTCAATCTGCAATAAAATATTGGGGTCTCCATTTTAAAAAATCGTCGATATGTCATATCTACTAGATGAGTCACCTTGTATATTTATATTTTATGTTAAAAAATGCCCAATTTAAAATTATTATTTACGTGTTCAAGGCAATTTTATTTTTTTTACTTAAGAAAAGAATAAATTTGTTCCATACATTATGTACACACTGTATATTGATTATAATATTAATTTTAGTATTTCTTCAGCCCAGATCCGTAAATCCGGAAGATTTATTTTTTTAAACCTATTTTTTGGTTAATCTTACCCATAAACAAATGCATTTTGACTATATTGCCTATCAAAATATGATCAAGACTATTTTTAATTAAATTAACTTTAATTAACTTTTTTAAACTTTGACTACGTGATAACTAAATAAATTTTGTATAGATCGAAATTTTGAATCGTACAAAACATGTCTAGCTGGTCTTGCCCTCTCATTTTTAATCAAGACTTTCTGGCAAGCAGGTACAAACAGATAAGTGTTTATAAGTGACTATTATAATTTGGTAATACAGATAATCGATATACTCTTGCCAGCTAAAAAATGTTCAAGTGACCTATTGTCAAGCTTTGAAGTTTATAATGTCACTAAAAATTAAATTAAAAAAATGGATAAAAAGTGTTTCGTGTTAAAATGAAGTTACAATTTTACATAAAAAATTAAAATTAAACCCACAATTTATAACATTTAATTTCAAATATTTAGTTATTGATAAAATAATTATAATGCGTTCACGTAAATATATAAAAAAAAAAGGTTTATTAGTTGTTACTTCGAAATGTTACTAGACTATTGACAAGCTCTGTCTTTCACTGTTGTTTTTAAAACGATCTTGCGCACTCTTTGATTTGACGAATACGCCGGGCGCAGCGACCATACTATGTCTTCCTCTACCACACTTGTCGGGCGATTCGCTCTCTCTCGAGCGCGCAACTGCGTTATAAACTTCAAAGCTTGACAATAGGTCACTTGAACATTTTTTCGCTGGCAATAGTATATCAACGCGTTTTAAATTTAATTATCTTTATTCTCAAATTATAATAGTCACTTACAAAAACTTACCTGTTTGCACCTGCTTGCCAGATAGTCTTGACTAAAAATGAGCGGGCAAGACCAGCTAGGTTCAAAATTTCGATCTATACAAAATTTATTTAGTTATCACATAGTCAAAGTTTTACAAAAAAAGTTGATTAAAGTTAATTTAATTAAAAATAGTCTTTACCATATTTTGATAGGCAATATAGTCAAAATGCATTTGTTTATGTGTAAGATTAACAAAACAAATGGGTTTCATCCGGTTAACAGATGGGTAAAGAACGATCTCTTTTCGGCTCTTACAATTAGACTAATAGCGATCAGTATAAAATTCTATTTCTTTCACATATTAAATCCCAAATTTTGCCACCATGAGCGCTAGTGCATAATCAGCAAGGTCACGCAGGTTCTCTATAGGCTACTTCGCGATTTCACAATGCATTTAGGGAGCGTAAAAAATTGGCACTTTACGGCACTTTTTTCACATATATTTTGCTTTTTTTTAACGTGTTAAAAAAAGTGGTACTGCATCAACTAATATGGACTTAAAAAATAAGTTTGTATAATGATCGTAGAAAAAATGCATTTTTCCGTTTATGGCACAATTTTTGTTGGTTTCCGCAAAGAAAAATACATGCTAGAGATTGATTACCTGGATAAAAATTAATTCGGCTAATCCTTAGAAGCGACGGAAAAAGGTATATAAAGACGATTGAATCTGACTAGATAAGAATACTAAATTACGGTTCGTATATCCTACCCAGCAGAGAAAGGAAAATTAGTGCCAGAAACCCGCAGAATTATATCCTAAATGGTATTATTAATTTTAAAGCATAAATTTAACTCCTCCATCTAAATTAGATAATAAATTCTCATTTCCAATATCGTGTTGTCAAAAGAGTGTCTAAAGGTAAATCATCTTGTTTTTAGCACACCTGATCACTAAAGCTTAGTTAAAATTGTATACAGCTGTGTGAAATATTTATAAACATGCTCTATGGTTTGAAACGGATTCATATTTTAGTATGTTGTTGTTGGGATTACTCGCCTAGGAAATTTCTAGAGAATGGGACCACTTCGGTCCTGGTCCCAGGGTAAAGCGACTAAGTGTGCTTAGATCTATTGACCCCCATAAACTGGCAGATCGCCTGAAACAGAAAAAAGCAAAAACCCAAAAAATGCAAAACCTTGGTGTACGTTTCGGTGGCAACTCTGCCACCGTTATCAAGATTAACTTAATTAAAAAATAAAATAGAAATAAAAATTAAATTTGTGGAAATTTTGGTATAAAATGTATTTTTATAGGTATTTTTAAAACAGTAATAATAACCATAATATTAATACCGTCCAAACAATACCAGGTTTGAAGAGCGATATACTAACCCCCTCACTTCTAGACATGAGCGTTTCTCTGTAAATGTATGGGGCTGGATAAGTGTTCATGGACCTGGTGTTTGCTGGCAAATAGAGGGAAGATTTTATGCCGGAAATTACATTAACATTTTAGAAAACATATTGTTACCAACTGCTGAGCAAATATATCCGTTCATAAACAATAATACGTTCATATTTCAACAAGATAATTGTCCAGTCAATACGGCCAATGCTGTAACCCACTGTAGGCCACAAAATTCAGAAGATTTATGGGAAATAATACATGCGTGCTGGGAAGAGCTTGATCCAAATTTTGTCTTAAATATAATTCAGTCAATTCCGAATAGACTGGCTCAAGTAATAGAAAAACAGGGATATATGGCCAAATATTAGATTTTATTTATTCTTGTTAATCCTTTTTTTGTTTCTATTGTAATTTTTATAAAACTGTTTCGTGTACGCTTTTTTTATGAATACAACTGTACATTGTTTATATAAATTTCTTTTCTTTATTTTATTGATGTCACACCAATGGATGCCATTTTCCATAACCTTCATCATCTAATAACCTCAAATAGAGAAACATTGACATCAGCCGGTTTTACGCAAATATGACGAAGGTGGCTCTCGCTTTAATTCTTGGGGATGGGGGGCCTCCCCACTATACTGCTATTGTTGAAAGATTCCTAGATGATGTTTTCCCAAATGGGTGGATAGGCAGACGTGGATCAATAGAGTGGCCACCTACATCACCCGTTCTTAATCCATTGGACTACTTTCTTTGGAGTTATGTCAAAAATGAAGTGTACAAAGATATAATAAAATTATATAAATATATAATAATATTTCTTCAGACACAGTTGAAAATGTACAGCAAGAAGTTATCGTTCGCCTGGGGAACTGCAGAGCTGTTAATGGCGGCCAGTTCCAGCATTTGATAAAATAAATTTAAAACATGTGGAATGTAATTAATCAATTTATGTTGCAATAAAGGGTTATAATTATTATTTAAACGTAATTATTTCGTGAACAGTTGAAGATAGGTATATGACATAATACATAAAACATGTCCAGAATTTTTCGGAGAATCCGAAAATGCAAAAATATACAGGGAGTTCCATTTAAGAAAAAAATACTTTTCCTGTCAAACTTTCTTGTGACACCCTGTATATCTAAATTTGATGTCAAAATATACCCGATTCAAAAATAAAATCGACGTGTTCGAATTGAATTTAGCCGTTATTAAATCACAACCCTAAATATATACTATATATATATATATATATATATATATATATATATATATATATATATATATATATATATATATATATATATATATATATATATATATATATATATATATATATATATATATATATATATATATATATATATATATATATATATATATATATATATATATATATTTTTTATATATATTGCATTAATAAATTATTTATTATATTTAATATATATAAAATAAAATATATATATATATATATATATATATATATATATATATATATATATATATATATATATATATACTAAAAGAGAAGAAAAGAACTATATATAATATCATTAAAATGTTTTAATCCATCCAATCGTGTTTTTCCAAAATGGCTAATTTAATTTTGAATTTAAACATATAAGGTAAGTGGAGGCTGTTAACACATAAAGACAAGGATACACACCTCACGCCACTGGGGTCTGTCAGGGCGACTTTTAAAATAAAGACATACATGGTTTAGACCGCTGAACCAAAGAAAATTTGGGATAAGGAATGATAACTTTTATAATTTTAAATTAATTTTCTTTAAGTAAGTTAAAAGTACGTTGTATACTTCTATCTTTTGTAGAGATAAAAGGTGCAATACATTAAAAGGACATTCCACTTTACATTCAGTAATTAATGTTCTAAAAATATTATCAATGTTAAACCTGAATTTTTTACATTCAAAAAATATGTGGTCCAGATCACATTTGACTTGACACTCATACTTGTCGGAAGGTAATATGTGAATTTTGTATAAATGTGCAGGAAAACAAGCATGTCCTAATTTCATGCGTTCAATGGTAGTTACTAGCTGTCTCGAGACTTTTAAATCCTTGTGCCATAATTTGGCTGGGATACTATCCGTAAGCAGGAGTATCGTGTAGGGGTATTTTTACAAAAATCTTTCCATCTGGAATTCCACTTTTAATCATAGCTAGTTTTAGAGTGTTGCATGCATCACTAAGGCTTAAGGTAAAATTTGGGTTTTTATATATATATATATATATATATATATATATATATATATATATATATATATATATATATATATATATATATATAAAATAATATAAAAGAAGAAAAGTATTATTTGTAATAAAGAAAAACAAAAAAGGAACGATATATTCTCTGATCTATTATAACATAATAAAATAATAACAAAAGGTTTCTGTTGCTAAAAACTAAATTTTTAGTGTATTAAATATTAATCTGTTCCCATTCCTCCACAATTATTTGCTTAAGATTTTCTCGATTTCTTGGCCGATAAGCATAAAAATAAATTGGTTTTAGCATTCCTTCCTAAAAATTCTCAATGGGATTAAGTTCGAGACCCATAAGGGGAAGGTAACATTTTAATATTTTGTTCTTCAATGCATTCATTAACTATTCTCGCTTTATGAACCGGTGAGCTGTCATATGGTAACAAAATTTTCTTTAAAGGCTGCTCTTACCGATGGCAGCATAAGTTAATTTAAAATATCGAGGTCCAGGTCCAGTAAAACGATCCCAAGTAACTCGATTAACCCCTGGACCTCTGGCACTAATCCAGGCCCAAACATTTACAGAAAAGCGGCCGCTTTTAATAACCTTATGAGTGTACTGATTATCATACGATTTCGTTCGGTCTGTATACACGAATCATTTAGATTACTACAAGATTGGAATGTTTTTTTATCTAAAAAATTGTATTTTACCATAAATTGTTTTAAAATTTAAAAACTGCCTGGCGAATTCTACTCGTCTTTGCTTATTTTCTTCGGTCAAAAACAAATTATTTGCCGTACACCGGCTTCTTATAATATTTGACATGCGAATTCTTTATTTAGCGGTGTCAACTGATGCCGGAAAATTGGTCACCCCTTTTGCAGTGAGAACCGTGTGGAATGGGTAATGCTGTAAATAAGTTATTATTGCGGTATCTTGTTCTACGCGTGACATTTTCTTCTAACCTGAACCCGAATTACTTACTATATGACCAAAATCTTTTTTTCTTTGCCAGTAAAACGGTCTTTTTGTCAATGCTAATTTCAGTTGCTGTGTTTGGACGGCTTTTTTACTTTTTAAAAGAAAAAAAGAACTACACTTGTCATGCGGTACATACTGATTTCTGTAGAGTAGCCCAAATATATATTTAGTCCAGAAAACGAAGCTAAAAAAACTGCAAAACCTTAACTTACCCTCCTTTTTAAAATCTATATTATGCCGATGGGCGCTCTTTATTTTTTAGGGGTAAAAAATCTATAAAGCTATACATTAAAGCTTAAGTTGAGTAAAATTTGACTTAAATAAGTCGAAAAAGTAGTATTTTGTTTTTTTGAAACAATATTTGAAATATTTAAGCCCTTATTAATCAACCCTTATTATGATTAAAAAAATATTATTTACCTAAAAAAATAATATAATATCACAGTATTTTGCATGAAAATTTGGGATTAAACTTAACTTACCCTTCTTTTCAAAATCTCCATTATGCTATGCGCTATTTTTTGGGGGGTGAAAACTACCCCTTATTGCAAAAACCTTCAATACTTTCATAATAAAGCTTATGTCACATAAAACTAGGCTTATATAAATTAAAAAATTAGTATTTCATTCTTTGAAACATTATTTATTATATTTAAACCCTTGAAAATCAACATTTATTATGATTTAATAAAAAAAAATGTTTACCCTAAAAAAATTCTCATATTGTCACAAAGTTGTAATTAAAAAAATGTGTCTGCTCAAAAGTATTACTAATTTAATTTTGTAATTTTTTAATCTTTAAAAACTTACCACCTTATAATCTTACAATGCAAAAAATAGTACAAAACCGCGAAATTTTTAAAAAATGCATCGAATCGCTTTTAGAATGCTCTAAAAAGTTTTTTTTTAGCATGACTCCTTCAGCTTTTGTGACAAAAAGTTCCTTAAAAAACATTTTTTTGGTTTTTTCAAGAGCTATAAGGTTCTTTATAGTTAAACTGTTTAAAACCCTTAATTTTTTAAAGTTGTGAGTTTAAAGGGCTGTCTATACACACACACGTTTTAAACCTTGACATCTTACTTAATTTGCGTCATACAGTAAATTAAAAAAGCAAACTAATTGTAATTCAAAAAGCTACAATTTGATACCTTAGTAATTTTTACTGACATCCCTTAGTTTTCGAGGTATTTTCAAGAAAAGGTCATTTTTATTAAAATTCTGAAATTTGATTTTCACTTGCAGCACCATTTTTTTTGTTTTTTTTTTTTGAGCAATTTAAATCAGTTAAAATTTTAGAATGCATTTATGATACATAGATAAAGAGAGGTGAAAAAGGGGGCTACGACTCATTTTATTTAGGGTAGTAATTAAGGGTTTGTTTTCAAAAATTTTTGCACTCAAAAAATTTTGGTCTAACCTTATGTTAATCATAACTCACTTAACTTTTATGATACATGCCTTTTAAAAAAAAAAAGGGTCTTCGCAAATGCTTTAAACAAGTTACTATTGGTTTTCCTTGAAAAAGACGTAGATTTTGCGTTATTTGCCTTGAAACTCTGAAATTTTGTGTTTGATGAATAACAGCTAAACTTTAACTAACTACAACTTGATTTGTATTGGTCCCACAGCAATTACAATAAAACCATTTTTCTTGTTTTTCTTCAAAGCTACAATTTTGTTACTTAAAGTTTTTTGCATACTTGCATACTTCGAGTTATTTGCAAAAAACCTATTAAAAACGTTGATTTTATCGACTTTTAATCGCAAATAACTCGAAATGTATGCATTTTACAAAAAAAAATGCATGGAACAATTTTTGCTAAGAAATTATTTTTCTATTAGTTCTTGTTGTCAAAATATATAAAAAAAAATACCACCACCGAAATGGTTTGGCAACCACCCCTAAGGTAAAGGCGCCCTTCGGCATGATATACTACTATTCCCTACCTACTGTCAAAATATCAAGTCATTCTATGCATTTTGAAAAAATTGCTAGACAAAATGATTCGTTTCCTGGAATAATTCTAATGTTTCTCCAACTACGACTCTGGTCCTTAATCAGCCATGATACCAAATTCTGAACCAATCTACGTATATTTGCATTTAAGTTAAAGCACACAACTTTGACAATTTGCATTTGTATGTTTGTAAAGTAAACCTTTGTTAGCCTCAAGTGCAATACTTTGAATTCAAATATTAATTACATAGCATAAATCCAACGGCTCCGTCACTAAATTCGAAATTATGACAGATCGGCATTGTTTCATGAATTATTTATGTAGATGGTAGTAAAGGGGGGCAACAGGTGGAACATTGTATTGTTGGGGATTGAATTGATGGCCCAAAGTGTTCAGCGGAGGCCCTAAAGGGATAAATCTAGTTTTATTCCTATTTTATTCGCCATTCGGGTACAACATAAATGGCATATGTGACCCTAGGTGAGAAATGAGTTATGATTCTTCCATTTTTATTAAATATTTATGGGTAATATGGTAAAAAGTGGTCTTTAATAAAAAAAAATGTTAAAAAATGTGATTTGTAATATAAAGATTTTAAAACAGTAAAGGTCTTCTCTAGGAAAAGAAAGCGGCAATATTAGGTAAATAAATCGGTTTTGAAATATGACTTTGTCCATAGAGTTACTTTTTGCAACCATTTCTGAGAAAAATATTAAACAAGTTTTGCCTCTGAAGAAATGAAAATACAACATGCCTATAATTATTTTCTTCGGTCCCCATTGAATTTCCGGTTTTGGTGGTCACCTAATGGTCCAGCACATTGCCTTCTTTGCTTTTGTGTATGCGTACCATGATGCGAGCTCATAAGAGCATACAAAGAAACATAACCATGCATTCTAATCTGCGCAAATATCGGTATTATTGAGACAAACAGTGGTACGCGCAATTTAGTAAATCAAAAGTTTAATATTGTAGAGTTCCTAATAAAATAAATCGATGCATCGGATTGATTAAATACATTTAAAAAAAATAATGTTTTTGATGCATCGATGTATATTCCCTTATCCAGCAAACTCTAATAAGCTTAATGTCCACCAACGGCACTAACCACGTGTTTTAAGAACTACAAAACTTCTTTGGAAAACGACCGCTGGCGGCGCGGAAAACCGGGTTTTTACTCCCGATGACCAAATTCATCTGCCATCTAAAAGTGTTACAGGTGTATTTTTGAAGTTGGGAAGGGGGTTGATTTCTTAAGCCCTTTTTGTTTAATATACGCAAGAAGCGCGGCTTGCGGTGGTCGAAGTAAATAATTAGTCACGCCAAAAAAGGGGCCTGATAGAAACTGCTTATACGTGCTTCGTTAGTTTTTTCCTCCGAGTGCCTATATGTTCCCGTAAAAGGTTTTTGTTACTTTTTTTGTAAATATTTGGATAATTTTCTATAGCTTAATTTTAATTTAATTTACAATTTTCACGTTTCCAAATCTTGGGCTTCAATAGAAAAAAACAAAAGATTTCTTTGGGTTTAAGGTAGTCGTATCACGAGAGGCAACAATTCTGCACCAATTGGTACAGAATGAAATGTATGAACAATACAGCTCCGGAGATATTTAATTGCAAAGATAATGTTTTTGAGGCTCTTATACTTTGTACTATAGGGAATGGCGAAAATTTTACTTACATAAATATAATTTTAACTTTCAATTTTTTTTTACGATGTTTATTAAAAACTAAACTAATATTAAACAACAACTAAAGTATTTTTAAAAATTATTTTTATTGATTATTGCAATACAGTTTTTAAGATATTAATTAATAAATAATGACAAATTGATCTCATTGAACTCCTGGAAAAGGTACACTAAAAACAATCTGGCAAAAACCCATGTATTTAACCCGCGAATAAAGTATACATCGCGCATGCATCCGAATTTACTGATGGTTTTTGAAAAATATAGTTGCCGGATACAAACAAGCAGTTAGTCGCATGGGATTGCTGGAAATAGTACAGTCAGTGCAATAATTTGTGGGGTTATGAATAACGTCGCAGTGGAACAGACTCGTAAAACGTACAGAAAAAACTTGATTTAATAAAAATTGTTTAGAATCATTCAAGGAATCCGGATAATCTTTTTTAAAATTTTTGGATACATTTGTGGATCTCTGGAAAAATGGCCAAATAGAAAAATTTTGAGACTTTCAAAAAGTTTGAAAAAATTTACCCATATTCCTGAATGGCACTGAATACTTTTCGTGCTAAAAACCTATGTCTGCCGAAATATAGAAGAATTTACAAGGTTATACAACTTTTTACCTAAGTCTCAAAATTTTTCTATTTGGCCATTTTTTGAAAAAATCGAAAATGTATTAAAACATTTTAAAAAAGATTTATTTCTTGAATGATTATGAACAATTTTTATTGAATCAAATTTTTTCTGCAGGTTTTATGAGTAAAAGTCCCTTTTGCGTAAAAGGTTTCGGAAGATTATGGCCGTTTGTGGGAATAACAAAAATGTTGCACCTTATTTTGAGGCACTTTCTTCTTGACTTATCAAGAGGAAGATTTTGAGCAAAAAAATTATGTCAAAATCTAAATTTGGTCATTTTTGCGCCGAAAATTCGTTTTTTTTTTTCATAAAAATCAAGGTTTAAAGACAAATTTCCGAAAAATAAACACCCAAATCAAAAATCCAAAAAGAGGAATCGATGGGCAAATTCGAGACGAGCATTTAAAAAAAATGAGTTTAAAACTATATGAGCTGTAGAGTAATTTGGGTGGCACAGGGACGCTTCGTCCGACTGTACGACGGCTGTACTGTATACTCTATACTCTAGAGTAAACTTTCTCCTACGATTGTCGGATACAACTACCTTAAAATTAAAATATTTATAATAAAAGATAAAATTAAAAAAAAAACAAAATCACTGGGCCTCTTTGAAATAGTGGCAAGAATAAAAATTTAAGAACCGATTAATATTTTCTGTTTTATAATAATTTAAAAGAAATTATCAAGTAAGGAATGTATTTAAAATGTACTTTTAAAATTTATAAAGTTAAATGGTTTATGCTGTTGCCAGTTTCACATGCAATTAGTCTAAAATGTTTGTTTTGCAGCTGAACATCGAGAAAATTAAAATAAATTACGCCGATGTTGCCTAAATGACAATATTACGTGAAAGATTTACTAAAAACGCAATCAAGCATCTTCGTTTTAATTGGTATTCAACGCTGCAAAGCCTTACGTTTTTTAAATGTTTAATCGCGCGAACGTCGAAGTTGGGCTTGAGATTATAATAAAGACCCTAGATTTTCATTTTGTTGTTTTTCTTCGGCTTTTTTATTTTGATGTTGTCGATGTTATTAAAAATTGGGTGAAATTAAATCGGTCACCAAATTATTTACTTTTAGTTATCATTGCTTCCCCTAGATTTATAACCAAACAAAAATTCTAGCATCAAAAATTTTGAAAAATAGCCATATTATCTCTTATTCATTTCTTAAGGGGGTATTCTAGTTTGAAATCCCGAATTTTGGGCGTTTTTTGACGGTCGATTGAAAAAAAATCTTTGCTATCCATATTTTTATTATTCATTTATTTATATTGTAAGAATTTACAAAAAAAACACAAAAGAAAAGAACAATTTCACTAAGTTACACGCTGTTGAAGTAGGGGGAAAAAGGACGTGTCCATCTTGTCACGATTCACTCTCTTCTGGTCATCTGAAAAATTTTTAAAAAATGGTAGATTATTTATCAGTACATTATGGCAGAAACCAATAAAAAAGATAAAAATCGCAAAATGGCGATTTTTCAAGAGAAGGTAGGTTTTTTTCAGTCTTTTTTTATCTTTCCGAATTTTTAAAAATGGTAAAAATTCAAAATTTTGATTTTTTGTTGGTTCCTGACATAGAGATACAGTGTATCCCAAATTGGGCCTACATGTATTGGTAATTTGGGAACCACTAGAGCTACAGTGTTGGTTAAATTAGGAAAGAAAAACCAAAATGGTGCATTTTTAACTTTTACCAGTAGCTCGCAAACTACCAATTTTACAGTTTTAAGATTACTACATTATTAGAACACTTTTTTAAGAAGAATTTAATTTAGGTAAAAATATTTTTCCAACTTTATTTGTTTTTGAGATTTTTACCCAAACTTTGAATTTTCATACGGACGCCATATTGGATTTTTACATTTTTGAAAAGAGCTCTTCAAGAGCTTTTCATTGATGTATCATAAGTCTAGGTTTTCAGATTGATTAAGCTCGAAAAACAATAATTTTTGTTTAGTTGATAGTAGGCTTTGACTAGACTGCGTAATGGCCGCCCCGTTTCATAAAAAACGAATGATACGCATCCGGAGCGGCAACAACCTAACCATAGGCATTTAAGATTTTTAGTGATGAACTTGTTACCCTATGGATCTTTTGTGAGAGCGAAATTCAAAACCTATACAAAAAAGTTATGCTTTTTGCAAAAATTAATACTTCCTAATATTACCTTAAATTGATAATAATTAAACACAACTGTAAAACAAAAATGTATCAGTAAACAAGAAAATTAAATCACAGTACATGTCTTTCTCCATTTTCCACACATTTCTCGCATTTTTCCAACACCTTGCGGGTTACTCGGCGTAACGTGTTTCGGTTGATGGAAGCAAACACATCCCGTAACCTGTGTTCACAGAACACAGAACTAGAGTTCCAGCCTAGTTTCGGGCGGAGAAAACTCGTACACCTCATTTTTTGCGTGTCCCCATAGAAAAATCAGGGGTTGTTATGTCCGGTGATCTAGCTGGCCAAGCAATTAACCCATTATTAAAGATTATGTTGTCATTAAAGGTATTTCTAAGGACCTCCATCACTTCCCTCGTACTGTGCGCTGGACATACGTCTTGCTGAAACCACAAATTATTCATTTCATTTGGCTGAACTGTATTTCTAATGGCCGGTAAAATCTGAAAACGGTGTTTTTTTCAAGACCGATGCACAGATGACTTAGGAATTGTTGTCTGTTTTTCCACTTTTCTAACCGATGTTGTGGGATCATCTCTAACGTTTTCCATTATAATCGCCTCTCTTGCTTCATTATTTTTTGTATAAGTTTTGAGATTCGGTTTCACAAAAGATCCATAGGCTAACAAGTTCGTAACTAAGAATCTAAAATGTGTTTGGTTAGGTTATTTCCGCTCCGGAAATTGTTCCTTTTCATCATTGGAATAATTAAGAGCCATTATTGTAAATATTTAAAATAATCAAAACTTAAATTTTTGTTAAAGGCGTTTCTAAACGAGAAATAAGATGCACGCTAATTGTGACATTGACATTATTTAAATTATAAGATGCGTATCATTTGTTTTTTATGAAACGGGGCGGCCATTACGCAGTCTAGTCTAAGCCTACTATCAAATAAACAAAAATTATCGTTTTTAGAGCTTAAGCAATCCGAAAACCTTGACTTGTGATACATCAATGAAAAGCTCTTGAAGAGCTCTTTTTAAAAATGTAAATATCCAATATGGCGTCCGTATGAAAATCCAAAGTTTGGGTAAATATCTCAAAAACAAATAAAGTTAGAAAAATATTTTTATTTAAATTAAATTCTTCTTAAAAAAGTGTTCTAATAATGAAGTAATCTTAAAACCGTAAAATTGGTAGTTTGCGAGCTACAGGCAAAAGTTAAAAATGCACCATTTTGGTTTTTCTTAATTATCTCAAAAACCACAAAAGATAAATAAAATCTGAAAGCAGATTTAATTTTGCAATTAAATTGTCTAAAACTTTCCTCATTTAACCAACACTGTAGGTCTAATAGTTCCCGAGTTACCAATACATGTAGGCCCAATTTGGGACACACTGTATACATAAAGAAAATTCATGCTAACTTTCAAGAAAATCGGTCAATAAGAGCTTAAGATTTCGTGACAAACGTTTCGAAAAAAGTGATTTCGAGAAAAACGCGTTTAAAGATTAGGTTAATTTTTAGGAGTCTAACAGATAAAACAGTACATATAACCTACATTTCTTTATTCAGATTCAGCGATTCTGGCTGCATATATCGGGCCTTCCTCTACCTTAAATAATTTATCTCAGAACTTCTGATTCTAGCTTCATTGTGCCGAACAAAAACATTTAGCTATAACTTTTAAAATAATTCGACTTTCGAAAAATCATTTAGAGAAGATATTCTTGAATATAACTAAAGAAATATGAAAAAAAAAGATTTTTTTAACTTTCTTGACTAAATTACCCCCTTAATGAACTGCGACATCCTAAATATAAAGGACATGCCTCCATAAAATAGTAGGCCTTGGAAAAGCATGCTAATCTCTACTCGTAAGAAACATTTCAAAGTAAATTCTGCTTTACCATCAAGAAAAGACGATAATACATTGCGTTTTCTTTGTAGTACAAATAACAATGCGTCCAGCTTTTGCTGATAAATTAACGAGTTTTAAACGACTTAGGGGCAAGCAAAATTATTTATTATTTTATTAATTTGGGTCCAAACGTGTCCAAAAATTTGTTCTCTCTGGGGTCTCGTCTAGAAGCGAATTTTGGAACGCAGTAAATGTAAAAGCAAATTATATAAAATATTAAATGTTATATTAAATTAGTTGTAAAACTTATTATTAAGAATTTCGGCAGAAAGTCACATTATTTAATATATTCAGTTAGATATTTACATGTTTTTTTTTAATCTTCTGCCGGAAACTCTCACAATATATAGTAAAATTTTTAATTAGTATTTACGGTTTCATTTAATTATCTCAATCTTGGTCTCTCTTTCATTACTTTATGAAATTCGGTCCAACGTGACCACAAATTTGCTTCCTCTGAGGTCTCGTCTGGAGCGAATTTTGGCACTTAAACCATCGTCGTAACTAAATACAATAATTGTTGGCTTTTACGGTAGGATGTACTAATGAAGCACCATCAATTATTTTTTTATTTAATTGCACTAATATTAAAGGTGATAATGCTTGTTGCCCAGCCATATTTATAAAAAGTGCTCAAAACTTTCATATTGCCGCCTTTTTAACATGGCGTTAATTAATATTTAGTACATTGAATTATTTGTTAAACATAATATTAAAAATTTTGACAAAAAATCACATTATTTAAAATAAATTATTTAGTTAAACATTTACATGGTTTTTTTATCTTCTGCCGAAAATTCTTACAAAATATCGAACAATTTTTAATTAATTTTCACGGTTTTCTTTTAATTTCTATCATTTGTGTATGATAAATTAACCACTTATGGCCAAGCAAAATCAATTCCGGTCTTCTTTTATTACCTTAGGAATTTCGGTCCCACGTGACCAAAATTTTGCTCTCTCCGGGGTCTCGTATAAAAGCAAATTTTGTTAAGAAGTAAATGTAAAGTAAATTATTATTTAAAATGTCAAATGTTTTATTGAAATAATTTTAAAACTTATTATCGAGTTATACATTTACATAGCTTTATTAATCTTTTGCCGGAAATTCTCACAATATATCGAACAATTTTAATTTAGGATTTACAGTTTTTTTTAATTTCCTACATTTATGTATGCTAAATTAACGAGTTTTAAACAACTTAGGGCAAAGGAAATCCATTTTGGTCTTCTTGTATTACTTTATGAATCGCGGTCCCACGTGACTAATAATTTGCTCTTTCTGGGGCCTCGTCGTAAAGCGAATTTTGGAACGTAGTAAATGTAAAAGTTAATCCCTATTTAAAATGTCAAATCTTATATTGAAATAATTTTAAAACTTATTATCGAGAATTTCGATACAAAATCACATAATTTAAAATAGATTATTTAGTAGGACATTTACATGGTTTTTTTAATCTTCTACCGGAAATTCTCACAATATATCGAACAATTTTTAATTATTATTTACGGTTTTCTTTAATTTTTGACATTCGTGTTGTGATAAATTAACGACTTTTAAACGACTTATTTAACATTAAATTCGATGAAGCTCATTAAATTATTTAATTTAAAGTGATAAGTGGATCATTAAGCTCTAAGAAATTCAAAGAACATTAAGTATATTGAATTTGTTTTCTATATTTGGCCAAGCTACGTGAAGTTTAATATAGATATTTAATTAGCTGTTATTTTGTTTTATTGGTTTATATCAGATTTACCGACGTCCGTTATGTTGTAACCAGGTGTCACAGATTTATTTGTTCCACTTGTTTTATTAGGAAAAAGTTGTTTTCTCGAGTGTTTGATTTAAAGTCAATAAAATAAAATATGGGCAAGGCATTCGTTTTTTTTTATAATAGTAGTAATGAGATATTTATGTATTAAACCGTTTTTTTTGTGGCATGTAGGCTGGTGACTGTCACTTTGAACAAGGAACAAATTCGTAAGATCAATGTTATGGATTGATAATGATATTTAGGTGCCCAAAAAAATACAAATTTTTATTAAATTAAGCCTTGTGTTTAGGAACGAGATAAATTAAATATATATTTGGAAATATTTCCGGAAATGTATCAGGGAACATTGATAATATAAGGAAATATTGGAAATATAAAAATAAAAACTATAAATTTAATGAAAGTTTACCATAGGTATTACCCTAAATGGTCAGATTTGGCCGGATATTCACAAGAGCCTAGCTCAAGTGATTTTGAGAAACGAGTTAAATTTCCGAAGTTAAATACTTCGGAAATTTAACTCGTTTCTCAACTAACCAGGCAAAAAATATCTGGCTTAAAATTTAAGTTCAAATATATAAATACAGTCGCTGCTAGTAACTTTTTTCCTTTTATCTGATAGCAAATTTTGATTTTTGAAATTTCAAATGGGGTTTTTTATACATGACTGGAATTATAACCCAGAAGTTAAAACGCAAGATACACAATAAATGAAAATTTAAGTCTTAAAAATACAAAGAAAACAGTGAAATTTGAGACACAAGTTGTGCAACTTCATTAAGAGGCATATCTTCATCATCATCATCAATGCGGTCTTCATAAATTAAACTTCTCCTAAAGCAAGCAATAGCCAACAACCAATAATCTAATTTATTTTGTAATCGTATTAATATTCGTACTTTTTGAAAATTATTTTTCCAGTGTAAAATTTGTACTGCACAAAAGTATGAGAAATACATAGAAATCTTAGTTTTGATGGTTTAAAACTTTATTTTTTTATATTTCCAAAGTTTATAATATTTCCAGTATTTTCGAGACACATTCGGAAATTTCCAATGTTTTCATTTCCATGAAAATATTTCCACTAGAAATATTTCCATTTATGACACTATGTGTCATCCTTGTAAACATTTTAAATTATTTTGAAATCCATTTATTTTTAGCAAAAATACGTGGAAAGCCTTTTTGTAGAGAATGAATTTTTTTATAGAAATGGCACTTTTAAGAGTGAAAAAAATATATTGTGAAGAAATGATTTCTAGTTTTTTAGATTTTTGTATAGGCATTGTTTCAAAAACAACAAGGATAAGCTTCGCTAAAATTTTGTAATATAATTTAGCAGAGGTTTAATTTTTTTCATTTTTAACATGTCATAAATTTTGCCTATTTTTATTTTATATCAATTATTTTTATTTTTGCTGAAAAAAATTATCCACAAAAAAAATATTTTTTTATGACGATATTTTAATATTTAAACGTAGCAAAAAATTATTATATTATGAATAAATAAATAAATAATAAAAAAATCAATATGTCCTTTATGCCAATACGCCATAAATAATAAAAAGTTTTTAGAAATTTCTAAATTATATACAAATTTAATTTTAATTTCTATTTTATTTTTCATTTAAGTCAACCTTGATAACGGCGATAGGCCAAAGTTCATAGGGCTGAGCACACTTAGTCGCTATATCCCGGGACCAGGAATGAAGCGGTCCACTATGTTCTAATAATAAAATACCTATATAAAACAACTTTTTTTTGAAAAAAAAACTTTTTTTAGAGAAAATAAAAATAACCTAATATAAAGGAAAATTCGGTAAAAATCCATTTAATCAAAATTCTTTTAGCATGGCTCATTTAAAGAGGTTTTAATGTGAGCTTTTATTTTTATAAAGCAACGCCTAAACTTCTCTAGCCTCAGAAAAAGTTGAGGACAAAAATGTATGTAAAAGAAAATCTTTGATTTTTTTAAATCTGCTTTTTGCATTTATTGTGCAAAAAAAAAAACTTTAAACGATAAGCAATAATAAATTTTTATTTTTTATTTAAGCTTTTTAAGAAAGAGATACACAATTTGGTATAATTTTGGTTTAACTAGTTTTAAAAAAAATTACCTAAAAAAATTCGTTAATATTCACCTGTGATTAACAAATTTTGTCAAAATTCAGACATTCCTAAAATATTTTGGTCGTTGGTTTTTTGTCCCTGGCAACCGTCTTCAATTACTACCGGAAGCAGCGCAGCCTCCTGGGCTTTTTGTGCCTAATCTCCCATTTTCTTTTATACCAATCCTTCCACTAGTTTTGTTCCTTTTACAAGTCTGTTTAACCCCGAGACTGGTTGGTTGATATATTTTTGTGAACTCATTTTCGGTTGCCCAAATTATACCTGTCTTTTGTTATTCAACGCTTCACATTCGCACAGGATCAATTATTTTTTAAAAAAGTTTCACTTTAGAAGAGAGTTAGTTTTAAATACTTCCTTCATAATACAAAAAATTTATTAAACAATTCTAAAAGTCTTATAAATTAATTAGGTATACTTTTTAAAATTTACGGTATCTATTCTCCAACAAATTACGAAATAAGATCAGAAAGGAAAATTAATTTTTTAATAAATTTTTAAGTTTTCTTGACCTAAATGAAAATGTTAGAATTTTTTTCTAAAAATAGTAATTGGAAAGGGGGCATGAGAAGTTAAAAGATATATTCAAGGAAATAGTCAGTCTCTGCTTAATAATTTTAAGTTACTTAACCCAAAATGCTTTGTTTAAATTGAAAAAAATAATAAATTAAAAAAAAAATTACTTATTTATAAAATTAAAGTCTTATCCTAGAATTTTTAGTGTTTTTATTACTTGCCCATTTAAAATTAGCAAACAATTCAAGAAAATTATAATTTTTTAACAGCAAGTGACTTGTGAGAACAAAAAATAATAATAAATAGTGTTTGTTATCCAAAATCAAAATATTTTTCTAAAATTGTTTACTTTTAATGATGGTTAGTTAGAAATCAATTCTAAAACCTAATAAATGAATAAAGGATACTAAATAAATGTTTTTAACTAAAAAAATTGATTAAAATACTTATAATTTTATTAAAAAGAATCTAATTTTTGCTCAATTACTACCGGAAGCAGCGCAGCCTTCCGGCTTTTTGTGCCTAATCTCCCATTTTCTTTTATACCAATCCTTCCACTAGTTTTGTTCCTTTTACAAGTCTGTTTAACCCCGAGACTGGTTGGTTGATATATTTTTGTGAACTCATTTTCGGTTGCCCAAATTATACCTGTCTTTTGTTATTCAACGCTTCACATTCGCACAGGATGTGGTAGGCTATTTCTATTTCTTCCCCCTCATGGCACATTCTGCAACTTGGGTGCCTATCTTGTGTAGGTGTCCTCTTAGGTTATCGTGCCCTGTTAGCGGCCCCACTGTTATGCAAAGTCTTTTTGTACTTTGTCAAAGTAGTTCTTCCTACGTTCCTTTTGATGAGCTCTTTATAAACCATTTTCCATGTTTTATTTTACTCACTCTAAGGGCAGGTTCTGGTCCAAAATATGGTGTGGATGATCCCTGTCTCGCTAGCTGATCCGCTTCTTCGTTGCCTTCCATTCCTGGATGTCCCGGTGCCCACAGGAGAGATACCCTGTTGCGTGCTCCCAGGACTTCCAGTTTTTTTGGCATTCCCATGTCAGCTTGGATGTTACCTTGGATTTTGCTAATGTCCCCAGTGAGGCCTGGCTGTCTGTTATTATGCAGATCCGCTTGTTTTTATAAGTCCTCATGTTGTTTTCTTTTGCACAGTACAGTAAAGCACATTAATCGGTGGTTTACTTTTATCAATACTTTTGACGATGTCAACCCCGTAAAGATGTCTATCGTCTGCCTATGACTTAAAACCAGAAAATTATTCGAAAATATATTGCAGGGACAATTTTTTTCCTCTTCCATAAAAAGCGTTATAATATATGGTATAATAACTGGTAAGCATGGGCGTATTTAAGGGGGAGCCCCCCTTGCTCGATCATCGAAAGCTTGAAAATGGTTTAAAGTTGTCAAATCTGGATTTCAAAATATTTTCGGTTAAAAATACAGGTTAAAAATATTAACAACTTGATAAAATTAAGATAAAAATTAAAGTTTCTTCTGAAATGGCAATAATAATCTAAATGTAAAAAAAACTATTTTTAAAAATTCAGTATGCAGTAGGTGGTAGAGGAGCTTTTCTTCGCCTGATGCGGTATCACGCCACTTGCCCCTTAAAGGACTCGTGAAGTCTTAACCGACGTTTCGAGTATTGGGTGGGTGAGTTAGTTTTCTTTCTTTATCTTCTTCCTTTTTCTTTTCCTCTATCATAAAATTTGGAAAATAATGATGATGGCACTCCCGAAAGTAAAGTATTCCGGAGGTAAAACACATCCTCCAATCGGATCTCCGGGTGAAGGGCGCATTTGGGGGGCTACCATCGAAATGTCTAAAATCATTTAATAATATATGTAGGCTTAACTCCAACGTAAACTTTCTTCAGGATTATCTTCAATATTCTAAAGCCCACATATTATTTTTTACCGAAACCCAAATAAGATCCAAAACATGAACCAACCACCTCCTTTTCCCAGGCTACGAACTCATTTCATATCTTCAAACCCATGGCGGTGTATGTGCTTACGTCCGCAACGATCTGGCTTGTGCTAGGGTTTTTAACCTCGAATCGGGTAGATCTGATATCCTTTGGCTTAAACTAACCTTTAGATCTTCTACCAAATTTATCTGCTGTATATACCGGTCCCCATCTGACAATTCCCACTCCGGGTTCTTTGACTTTCTGTCAATAAAGATTGATGCTATTATTTTCTAGTTTCCGTTGGCCGAAGTAATCGTTCTCGGAGATTTTAATGTTCACAATAAGGACTGGTTAATTTTGGTTGGCTACCTTCTTCCCCAGGGTTTCCACCCATAACTCTAACTCCTGGATCTTTTTCTCACTTCCAACCCTGAACTCTACCAAGCATTTGTAACTGCTTCCCATGGTCGCTCAGATCATGGCTTGGCCACTGTATCATACGCCATACATTCGAAGGCAACTGAATGTACACTTCCACGCACTGTCTGGCACTATAATTCGGCGGACTGGGGTGGTCTGAGAGATTTCTTTGCCACCTACCTTACTTCCAGCTTTTATCCAATTAATGCTCAGTACTAGCACCAACTTTGATCATTCTTCACATCAACGATCTTCTCTTTTCCACAACCATTTCTATCCATAGTTTTGCTGACGATAGTACCCTCCACTCTAACATTAAATTTCTTAAGCCACCCTGTAATTCTGATTTGGAAAGCAAGCGCAGGTTAATGCAAATATCCCTTTCACAAGACCTTAAAGTAATCTTGGATTGGGGAACCAAAAATTTTTGTACACTTTAATGCCTCCAAAACCCAGCCATGTTCGCTTTTGCGACAAAAGTCGGCCAATGGTCATCCGTCTCTTATAAGGGGGTCAAGTTCTGCAGAACAAAGAATCGTTTAATCTTGTGGGTGTTACTTTTAAGAATAACCTTAACTGGCACAAACACATATTATCTATAGCCTCAGCGGCTTCAAAGAAGCTTGGATTCATTTTTCGAGTCAGAAAGTTTTTCTCTCCTTCTAATCTGTATACTCTGTATGTATCCCAAATCAGACCCCCTTTAGGATATTGGAATATTGTTCTCACGTCTGAGAAATGGCGTCTCCTACAACACTTAGCATTCTTGACTCCATTCAGAGAAAAAAGTTGGTCTGATTAATGATCCCATACTTTCAGAAAAGCTTCCTTCTCTTTCCCATCGACGAGCTGTAGAAGATTTTTCCCTCTTTTATAGGTATTTTCACAGCTTCTGCTCCGGAGAGTCACTTTTATGCATCCTTTTACAGTTCAACTTAAGAGACTCCGAACCTCCCACTTTGTTCGTTTCTTCACCCCTATAGTGTCCAGATTATGGAACCAGCTGCCCGCAGAACTTCTTCCTTTTCCCCCAAATCTCCAAATATTTAAGTTTTGTGTGAATAAAGTCCCTATTACCACACTTCAGACACCCACGGTACGTTAGTACTTAAGCGTTAGCCTTCGTGGACTGTCCAAGTAAAAAATGAAAACAATCAGCTTGACGATTTAAACTCGATCTCTGAACTAAGTCCAAGGCTACTAAGGGTAGCATTTATGTTGCCCCCTCCCCCTATACCCAGGTCTGAATACGCCCATGCTGGTAAATATAAATCTTTTGAAACCTAATTAATAAAACATAACAACAATTTAATTAATTTTTGTTTTGCTCAAATAGTTTACCAATACACACTGTCTGCGATCGTTGACCTGTGGTATAGTATCATTGGTTCTCGCCAAAAACAAACAAAATGTTTTGTTAACTAAATGAAAATATTTTTTTAATGGTTTTGATTGTATGTAAACTTTGGAATTCAAATTTTTATTTCTCACAATTCATAAGTGGTCAAAAAATAATCTAAACAGACTTAAATTATTATTCTAATGATAAATATATAATGTTTAATAATAATAATTACAATGAACGTCCTACATATGTCGCATCGATACTTCACGATCACGTTACGTCTACTACTCCGCCTAAAGCGATAAGCGACAATCGACCTTATTCGGTTTTATTGCAGGGTCGACTGGCAGAACACCTTTCCGCCATCGTACGAACTTGGACTACTTTGAAAGGCCGAGGGAGCCACTGGTGGGTAGGGTCGTGGCAAACTTGTATTCAGTAGAGGCTGGAGAAATATATTTTTTTGTGCGATTAAGAAGACTATTTTTTTATTATGGTTCTATCCTAGTCTAATTTGAGATATACAGCGTCTTTTAGAAAGTCTGCAACATATGGATTTTTTTAAATTATAAATTTAAATAAAATTTAAGTTTGGCATCAATTTAATCTTGAAATTCAATAAAAAGCAGACTCGTTCGTAAAAATGACACCTATGGTATTATGTGGGAAAAGAACCCCGTACAAAAGATATGAAAATAAAACCGGTTAATTTTCTTGAAACTTTATATTTTGATAGCTCTTGGTATACTGATTAAGGGGAAGGGGGTAAGGTTTTTAAGCATTTTTTTGAATTTTTTTAAATTTTATTTTCTAAATAAAGAATATTTTAAGAATATTGTGTAAAAGTTTGAAAGATCGGAGCTAAACTAACGAAGATACAGCTGTTAAACTCACTTATGTACATTTTACGGATCAATGTTTTTAGTGTCCAAAACTTTAAAGCGTGTTTCTTACAACTCACGTTTTTAAAGTCAGTCTCCATCATAACTGTCGAGGCTGTAGTTTTGACGACAATTGCAAAATATTTCAGTAAGGCAATCCATTAAAAATCTGTTAACTGCAGTCCCCCGACCTTTATGGGCATTTTTGGAGGGGTTGGAGGGGTTTTCGGGCTTCGAGCCCATTAAGACTTTTTATCACCATAAGAAAAGCTATCGAAATACGAAGTTTTGTTAAAAGCGTGTTTTTTATTTTTTTTACTAGAAATTATTTGTTAACCGGTTCATAAATTACACGCTATTTAGTCCAGTAACTGAAGACCTGAAAGTGCCCAAAGCTGTATATAAATCTGTACAGTTTTCATTTGTGGCGCAATTCTTAGGTCTTCGCAGATGCTTTTAAGCAAGAAAAAGTTTATCACGACTCCGACGTGACAATCCGCTGAAAATGGCCCCTCAAAGTCCTAAAACTGAGTTTCCACGAATATCTGCCAAAATATGCGAATTAGAAAGTTTTTATTTAGACAAAAAATAAAGATCTCCTCGAAATCTACAATAATGGTCTTTACCATTTTTTTCGCAAACCAATATTGTTCGCAAAAACGGCCGTCGAAAAATTCATAACATTCCACACTGGATAGATGTGGTAGTAGTAGTTTCTTACTAAAAAATGCAGATGGGCAAAACAATTTTTTATCGAAACGCAAGAAAGATTGTAAAGGAAATTTTCTGGGATCATTGAACACTAGCTAAGGTCTCATTATAAAAAAGAAATGTTAATAACAAACCATTTTTTTCAAAATATGTCAATAAATTGATGAGATACTCTCAAAATATTGTAAAAAAAAATTACCGTTTTTTTCAATATTCTAGAAAAATCAGAATAGACCCAAACTCATAAGAAATGATAGGTACGGGTTTTCCCATTCCGATGAACTATGAATGATTAAAAAATGTACATACATTATTGCCCGAGTAATGGAACGATTCGTCCGCCCGCTTATAAGTGAATCCATAAAGATAGCGGCATTCTAGCGGTAGAGCGGCAGCTAAAATGAGGGGATTTTTGGGTTCCGTTATCTCGAAAACTATCAATTTTTTGAAAAAAATTATAAAAACCATTTTTGTAGACTACAAGGCAGTCTTCATTTTTTGTCAAAACAAAAATTCTCCAATTCGCATATTTTGGCAGATATTAGCAGGAAACCCATTGTTCGTTCCTTGAGGGGTCATTTTCAGCTCTTTCCTACCTGTTAATGTTGATAAACTTTTTTTCGCTCAAAAGCATCCCCGATGACCTAAGAATTGCGCCACAAGGGAAAAATGTACAGATTTATTTACAGCTTTGTCCATTTATTTATTGGACTAATTAAGAACTTTAGAGATATTTAAGATTGGTTATATGAAATTTTTCTCTACACTTTTTTGCGGTTTATAAAAATTATACAGAGTGATTGGTAAGTAGAGGTGAAAAATGAAAACCCGAATTAATTTTTTAATTCTGAATCGAAAACCAAGAATACTTTTTTTGCAAATTTTCCTTCGTTTCCAAGATATTTTGCTATAAAGTTTTAAAATCACATATTGGGTGTCTTAGTTGGCGCTTTTAAACTATTACGTCATATAAAATTAGGTTTGACCTTTGTCAAAAGTTAGACACTTTTCAATCTGTTATTGGAAAAATCACAAAAAAATGTGAGTTCACTAACAAGGTATAACAGATTGACAAGTGTCTAACTTTTGACAACGGTCAAACTTGATTTCATATGAAGTAATAGTTTAAAAGCGCCAACTAAAACTAGAGACACCCATAATGTGATTTTTTTTTCTTTGGCAAAACTTTATAGTGAAATATCTCGGAAACGAAGGAAAATTTGCAAAAAAAGTATTCTTGGTTTTCGATTCAGAATTAAAAAATTAATTCGGGTCTCCATTTTTCGCCTCTATTTATCAATCACCCTGTATATCTGCTGGATTAACTTTAAAACCGAATTTAGTTGAATGTATCATTCAGTATTCTTATTTAATTTTCATACGTACAATTTCTACCATTTTCGGGCCTGATCAAACGAATAATTCCAGTCGTGTCGAATGAATGGACTAGCAAGCTTCCACTTACAACCAGACTTTACGATTAGGAGTATAAGTTATACTGCGTTCGGTTCTTGTAGTGTGCAATAAACTACTGATATTCGGTCTGTTTTTAGTTACATTTACGAACACAGTATCAAAGAGACGAGCCGTCGTTCGTCAGGGATGTGCGATATTCGGAGGGGTTGACTCATAACGTTCAGTCATACAATGGGGTGCTAAAGAATAGGGTGGTTTTGTGAATCATACGACTGTTTAAAAGTTGTTTTTAAGTGGTACATGGGACTGTAGTGATCGTGTATAAGAATATGGTTTTAATTTGTGTGTATATCTGATAAGGTTTATTATTACTGCTATATAGCCAATGTCATTAAGAGAAAAACGGTGGTTATTTATTAAATTTTATCATAGGTATATGGTTTTACTAAATCTGGAACCAATAACTAAGACATTTTATTACAAATAAAGTGCCTTAAAAATAGTTTTTGTTAATACATACCTACATACATACGAGAATTATTTCGGAAATTTTACATATTTGTCACTTGAAGCCCATTAGACAATTTTATTTTGACAGATAACCATAGCAACCTTTAATTTTCTCAATTTTGTTCCTCCTGCCTAGCTAGGCGAGCAAAATAACTGGTGCAATTTTTTTTTCTTACAGCTCAGATTTTTTTATAATTAAAAAAATGGGTGTATAAATTTCCTACCGAACTTAGCACCCCTAAATTATTGTCCAGAAATGTTTCCATAAAAAAATCCATTCTTTCTTTGGACCAGGAACGCATTTATTAAAAATTCTATATTTTAACAGAAAAAGGTAAAATTTTACTTTACGGACACCACGCCGATTTTCATAAATTTTTGCATACGGGGGTTTTTTGGGGCGCTGATTACGAATCTAAAATTAGTTTTTTTTCCGGCAACCTCTGGTTTTTGAGTTATAAGGCCTCCAAGTGAACTTACAATGGACAAAAATTAAAAAGTCTGACATAAGCTGTCAAAAAGAAATTTCCACTTATTAATTTTGCCTACCTAGACAGGAGGTAAAATAATCCTAAAAATTTAAAAATTGTTATGGTTAACTGTCCAGTAGGTAAAGTGTCAAGTGTGAAATTTTCGCCAAATATTTTACTAGAATTCTAGTATGGATAAAATGGCTTTTAGTGTAAGTCCTTTTAATAAAAAAACATGAAGGTAGCTGCATTTAGAGTAAGACAGATTAAACATTATTTAAAATTTAGCAACTCGTTCTCTTTTAAACTATTTCTGTTTTGTAGCACAAAAGTTTTTTCGGTTTTATATTTGCTTTATTATAACCGAGATTTTAAATTTATTTCTGTGGAAAATTAAGTTTACTTCTTATAAATGTATTATTTATTTTACAAAAGAAAACTTTTGCAAAGACCAGTAAAAGCTGCAGGTATTTTTGCAAATTTTTATTTACCTTTTTTTATTTTTTTTACTTTTATTTTGTTTTAATATTACAAACTTTATTAAATGCACAAAAAATTGTTATTATTTTGTAGTATTTTTAAAACAAGTTTGACCCAAAGGTATCCTCTAAAATACTCTAGAACAATAGAATTTCAGTATAACAAGGGATCGTAAAAGGACACTTGGTAATGTAACTAAAAAATGGTTTTAATTGATTTAATACATACTTTATTATTACGTTTAAATTGGCCAGACAAATTCTAATAACGTTATTTGGGGAAAAAGACAGTAGGTAATTATTAGGTTCGGACAAGGTCGTATGTTGTTATTTATACAACTAAAATAAACAACAAACACTACATATATAATCAATTTTAAAATTATATATAGATAAATTTTAATCTTTATACAATTATAATATTAAAAGTAAAAAGAACATTTTACATTGACTAGAGCGATTTTTAATTGTTTTTATATTGTGCAAACTAAAGATCATGATCTCGACTAGTATTCCGTTAAATTCGAATGTGCATAAATTTTAATTTTGGCACAGTTTATAGTGAGATTAATTAAACATTTTAAAGTCTAGAACAATTTAACTTCAGATCTGGTTGGTAAAATTGTTATTTTGTTCCGTCTTTACTAGTTTAGTTTTAGCTAATATTTTAGGTATATTTTGTATTTTTTTTAGTGTAAGCACTTTCCTAACTTTCTAACTTTCCAAATATCATTAGATTTTAATTTCAGATAATAACATCTTCTTAAGGTATAATGAAAATTAAAAATTAGTTTTCAGATTAATTTTCATATTTTTTAAAAATATTTAAAAGATATTTTTTGTGGTGATAAAATATTCCGGGTGGTGCATGGTCGGGCGGGATATAGGAAATTCTATGTAATTTTTAATGTGGTCAATTATTGGCTTTCCTAATTATTTTGGAGAAAAATTCAATTAAAGAGCATGCAAATCTACGTCCATGGTAAAAACTTTAGATTTTTCGGTTACACCGTTTGCGAGTTAAATGCTAATATATTTTTAAAAATTGTTACTTTATTAACGCCTCAAAAATAAAAATACCAGTTAGTTGTGAACTAAACTGAATAAATTTTAAAATGACAACGTTAATTTACAACTAACTGGTATTTTTATTGTTGTTCATAAATATGAGGCGATAATAAAGTAACAATTTTTAAAAATATATTAGCATCTAACTCGCAAACGATGTAACCAAAAAAATTAAAGTTTTTACCAAGGACGTAGATTTGCATGCTCTTCAATAAACCTCAATAGAATTATTCTCCAAAATAATTAGGAAAGCCAATGATTAATCCGAGTAAAAATTACATGGGATTTCTCATATCCCACCCGACGATGCACTACCTGGTATACGGTGTTTAATTTAAAAAGAATGCTACTTTACCCTGAAACCAGAACACATGATTATTAATTGTTTTTTGCATTATTTAACCTTAAGAGGCATAGGCAGGGTAGATATTTTGCTAGGTTAAACAACTTTTTGTTTTGACTAATAACAAAGTTACTAAGAGCGGACAATTAATTTGGATGACCCTGTATATTATTATCTTTTTAAAATTTAAAAGCGATATGTTTTTATTACAGATAATAAAAGGCTTTAAAGTGATTTCGTTCTCACCAGATATGCTAAAATTGTTACTTAGAAAATGAAATGGCGAAGGCGAAGGCGAACAATAATCTTAAACCATGAGTACTATCTTTTTTGATATGTATATCTGATGCGATTAAGTGTATTCTTTGATATTATTAGTTTCCATGTAGAGAGTGGCCCGTTTATTAAGGGATAATACTTTTCTCGGAAACTCTAAGTTATACGAGAAAATTTGTTTGTTGTTAAAGTATCTTTCGTTTTAAAATATTTTCAGATTTGTTGTGTTTTAATATATAGGGTAGCGAAACAAAGATTTTTTTTTCAAATGGAACACCCTATTTTGAGGTGGCTTATTTTCTTGGACAGACGAGATTTAACCAAAATTTATAAACGTATATATTTATATATGTTATATATATATATATATATATATATATATATATATATATATATATATATATATATATATATATATATATATATATATAATAATATATATTATAAATTTAGTAAATACCTCAAAAATGTTTTACCCTTATAAATTCTCAAGTTGTAGCATATGTAGCTTGCGGTAATCCACTTTTTTATTTCTAACTCTTTTATAGAACACCAGAGTAATGCAGATTTCTCTTTAACAAAACCTTTAAGTATTTCTTTATTGGGGAAAAAAACCTGGTTCAGTTCAATTCCTTAAAAATTCAAGTTTGCAAATTTTTATCCGATACTCATAAATTCAAGTCCCGCAGTACAAATCTTTATTATTGATCTAAATGACCTAAATATATTACATACGAAAATACTTTATTTTGCTAATATACTCGTATTATTATGATGGCAAAAAAGCCATAATCATTGTTATGGAATTTATCAATATAATATAATTTAATCCATTTTTCGAGAATTTTCAACTTCAAAATAAGGGTAATTTTTAAATATTTTCGAAAAACAAAAGATAATTATACATTAGTTTTTAATAACTAGTAATTTGACAATTATTGTAAGATATTTTTTTCTTTTTTTTCCGTCGCGATACTCCAATAATTTATTTATACATTTAAATGATTGTACCGGGGCTTGTAGTTTTTCCCGCTTTTTTATTACTTAAAATAATATTTTTTTAAATAAAATTTTCATAAAGACTAAAAGAAGCCATGCTTCATTAATTTCTCTGTGAAAGCCCACATGTTTATGTCATACAGTAAAAGAGAATTTGAAAAATCATTTGCCATTTAATTTTACAAGTTATTTTTAGTTCAAAGCAGTCACAAATCTTCAAGATTTATTTTCTTTTCCTTTATTTTGCTACTTGAAGCTATTTATAAAGACAAGCTATACACATACACCGTGCTTTAAAGTCACGTTTAGGTCAATAATTTTAAAAATAATATTATTTTCTGTGCATGTTAATAATAATATAGAAAGATGAGCTATTGGCAATAAAAGATGATAATGTTAATGTCAAGAAATCTTACAGGGTGTCCTGATAAGGTCGTCCTCCGGCGATATCTCGAGAACCCTTCATCGCATAGCTTTCGGAAAGAAATATTTATAGTAAAATTGGCCTCAAGAAAATGCTGAAAATTATTTTCAAGTTTCTAATTCTGCCGCTAGAGGGCGTTAAATTAAGAACAAAATTAAAAACACGGATTATTTAAAAATATGCTTTATTAACTTATGTCTGATAGTTTTCTCACAAACTATGTAAAATAAGAATTTTTTTTAAGCGTTTTTTCCTAACCTGTCAAATATAGGAAACAGGAAGAAGGGAATGTACATTTGAAAAAAATTGAATAACTTTGTTTCGGCTTATTTTAATAAACTAGGTTTCGTTCGAAAAAGCTTTTACCAGGGCTTAAGATAAACTATTGGTATAATATATATTTTTTTTTTATCCCCAGAAACTGATTTGTGGCAAAGTTATAAATTTTTCATTTTTTTCGAAAAATTTAAATACAATGGTGTTATTATTATTAGCCCATGAAAAATAGCATAAAAAAGTAAATAGGCTTATAATAATAATAATACCATTGTATTTAAAGTTTTCGAAAAAATTGACAAAATTTATAACTTTGACAAAAATCAGTCTCTAAATTAAAAAAATAAAAAAAAAATATATATATATATATATATATATATATATATATATATATATATATATATATATATATATATATAATATATATATATATATATATATATATTTATATATATTATTTTCCATATTTTATCTTATGCCCTGGTAAAAGCTCTTTCAAACGAGACCTAGTTTATTAAAATCGGTTAATCCAAAAAAAGTGATTTAATTTTTTTCAAATGTACATTCGCTCCTCCCCCCTCCTTATATTTGACAAGTTAGGAAAAAACGCTTAAAAGAAAAAAGTTGCCTTATTTTACATAGTATGTAAGAAAACTATCAACAGCATAAGTTAATATAGCATATTTTTAAATAATCCGTGTTTTCAATTTTGTCCTTGGTTTTACGCCCTCTAGCGGTGAAATTAGTAAATACTTAAAAATAATTTTCAGCATTTTCTTATAGCGGGTTTTACTTTAAATATATTTTTTCAAGAGCTATGCGATGAAGGGTTCTCAAGATTTCGCCGGAGGACGACCTTAACAGGACACTCTGTATAAAAATTTGTTTATTCCATTGAAATTTTAAAAGTTTATTATTTGCGACTGTAATAACCCTTATATATCGAATCTAACCAAAAAAGGGAAAATTTGTAATGTCTTATAATCTACAAAATTTTTCAAAATAAAGGTTTTATCAACCAACGTCGATTACATTTTTTTAAATTATAATATAATAAACAGGTTTTAATTTAAACTCAAAAAATTTTAGGGGTAATTTTCGAAAATGTTTAAAAAACAAAAGATAATGATCATTTTGTTTGTAAATAACGAGTAATTTGATACTTGTATAGTAATTTAATCTTTTTTCTCTTGTTTGCTATAACATTCTGTTATAACCTAAATTATTTTTGTTCTCCTATTAAAATGAATAAAAAACTATTTTCTTATACTTAAGCAATATTCAAAAAACCAATGTATTTGGTCATGCCATAACTTCTTATTTAAATTTGTATATATAAACTTATGGTTTTTATGTCATTAAATTCGTCCCTTTTAGAATAAATAAACGTGATGCGTACCCTTATATTAGGCAAATAAAGTAACACAATAGTAATAGAAGATAGTCTAGTAGCGGCCGAGTCATGATCGCGTTGTTAAATTTATGTTTATCAAAATGTCAGATTTTGACAGGTTGCCTACTAAAATCATTGAATGACACTGACAATGACTTTTTTTAAACATTCTAAACCGTTGTTAACTTTTAACAATTGCTAAGTCCATTGCGAAATTTAACAACGCGATCATCACTCGGCCTTAGACCTTTTGTAAATTACTTTTATTATATTGGTCCCATTACGGAAGGGAAAATCCTAAGTAAATTGAAATATCTTAATTTTTAAAGATACAATTATACCAAATAAAATAAATGTGTTTGTAAAATTTTAATAAATGGTTACCTACGGTAAATTTGGAAGGTAAACAAATTATTGCAATCCCTTAAATTAAAAGCCAATGAGATGCATAAACCATTTAACAAGCATCGCCCACTTTTGAATTGAGGGAGGGCTAGTAGGTTAGATAAAATCTTAGTTAAGAAATAAAAAATAACTATAGAACCATCTTAGAGTTAAGACCTAATAGTTTAGTCCAGGGATGGGAAACAATGGCACGCGTGCCATTGATGGCACGCGACACAACATTTTGGGCACGTCACCGATCACGAAATTCATTATGAACTAAGAAAAAACGTGTTAAATAAGATTTTATGACGATCGAACGCGAGTGATCCTACGCTACGGAGTGTTCGGGTGGCGCGGCGGCAGGCAGGAAGCGCTGTTTGGCGCTCGTTTGTTTTTGTACTCTTGTGGGTTTCAATTGCTAATGACGCATTGTTTGCTTACGCATATCGTAGTAGTGAATTTTGTTAATATAACTGTATTTTTAAGTTTATTCGAGTTATTTTTATGATTTTTAACTGATATTTAATATGGCCAGTTCAGCAAAAAACAAAAAGTGCAAGATAGTAAGAGTATCAGAGAATTTCAAACTTGGTGGACTGAGAAATACGGCATGATTAGTAAAGGTGACAAAGCATTGTGTGTTTTATGTTCTGGAACAGTGGTAGGTAGAACATCGTCTGTTAAACGGCATTTTGAAACAAATCACAAATCTGTTAGCCAAAGAAGTGAAGCAGAGCAAAAAGAATTAATTGCAAGTGCATTGAAAGACAGAAACGAACAGTCAACGTCAATGATTTAATTTGTTGGAAAAAATTATCATACGAGCGCGGCAAGTTACGCGGCTGCAAATGTCATTGCTCGGCGTGGTAAACCTTTTCAAGAGGGAGAGTTTTTGAAGAAAGCCTGGTTAGCATGCACGCCCTCTCTTTTTGATGATTTTGATAATAAAGATAAGATAATTCAGCGCATCAAAGATACTCCTCTATCAAGAAACACAATAAAAGAAAAAATCTTAAAACTGGCCGAAAATATAACAGATCAACAAAAAATTGACATTAACCATGCTTCTTTTATATCGCAATGTCTTGACGAAAGCACTGACGTCACTAAATCTGCACGTTTAGCTGTTTTTGCTCAATATTGCGTAGGAAACGTCATTAAGGAAAAATTAATTGCGATAAAATCGTTGCTAACAGCTACAAAGAGAACAGGTATTAGTACGGCAGTTAAAAATTCACTTGCTGAAAAAGAAATTTATTAAAAAATATTGTTTCTGTAACAACTGATGGTGCTCCAAGTATGGTGGGTAAAAATAATGGTTTCATAAGTTTATTTAAAACAGACGTAGCACATTCGATTTTAAAATTCCACTGCATCATTCACCAACAAGCCTTGTGTGCTAAGAGTGGTTTAATATTCCTTAATAATGTAATGGCGGTTATTACAAAAATAGTTAACCTCATCTCGTCACAGGCTTTAAACAAGCGAAAGTTCAATGCTTTGTTGGATGAAGTCAACTCAGTGTATAATAATGTTCGCTGGTTGAGTCGCGGGAACGTACTTAAAAGATTTGTTGATTGCTTGGAAGAAATCAGACTGTTTTTGCAAAATAAGGGGAAAAATTGAACAATACCCACAGTTGTTGGACGTTATGTGGCTTTCAAAATTGATGTTTTTTACAGACATATGCCAACATTTAAATACATTAAACGTAAAGCTTCAAGGGACAAACAAAACAATTATTGTCATGATAGATCTCATTCGCGCTTTTGAAGCTAAACTGCAAGTTTTCAGGAACGATATTATCACAAAAAACTACAAGTATTTTCCAAATTTAAAAAAATATATCAACGATTTTGATATTCACGAGACATCAGACATAGAAAAATTTATTGAATAATTTATTTCTGTGATTGATTCTTTAATCAAGGAGTTTTAAGCAAGATTTTCTCAACAACAACAATTCTTTGATTGTCGGAAACACTCAAGTTTATTATGTACCCTGATGTGACGTCATTTCATAAACTGAACTTCTCTCATTTCTATTGGTTGGAAATTGAAGAATTTGAATTGCAGCTGATTGATTTCCAATCTAGTTCAATATAAATTCAAAAATTTATTAAAACAAGGAAAAAGTTGGAATTAATTGAAACAGAAAGATTGACAAGTAATTTAAGTAAAAATACTAATAACAAAATTCTGGAAACATGGAATGCGTTACCAGACACATTTAGCAATGTTTTCATCTACCTATGCCTGCGAGTCATTATTTTCAGAGATAAATAACATTAAAAACTCGGTTAGAAACCGTTTGACAGATAAATCCAGTTCGATGCATTCTCAAAACTAAATTTACAACCCCAATATAAGTTATTTGTCATCTAACCTGCACAACAAAACACTAATTTTACATTAATTTAAATTACCTTGTAATATAACCATTGCAAATGTACCTTTTTGTAGTGAATTAAAAGTTTTATATATTTATTATTTATTATTTTCCAAATAATCAGAAATTCAAAATTATTTGATGACATATCTATATTCATTAAAATTTTTAGAAAAATGGCACGTTGATGCATAAAGGTTCTTATCTGTTTTTAGTCAGTTTATATATATATATATATATATATATATATATATATATATATATATATATATATATATATAATTATATATATATATATATATATATATATCCAAAATTTTAAATAAAAATTTAAATATTAAAAATAAGAGTGTTATACATTAAAAAGGTAAAAATTCACCTAAGTGCAACGAATCCAAGTAATAAAATAATATAACAATAGTAGAGATGGGCTGAGCAGGGTGGCCTTTTTGGGCCGTTTAAAGGTCCATTGGTAAAAAGCAGGGGTGGGGCGTGACGTCATGGCGGTTATCGGTGTTACGTCATGATCCTGGTGATTGAACAACCTGATCCTGTGAACCTGGTGAACTGAACCTGGTTCGTGGTTCGGGTTTGAGTGGTTCGAGTGGTTCAGGATCACCGGATGATGACGTAACACCAAGCAACCACCCTTTCTAAGGACCTGTACTGAAAACACTACTAACAATTCTTACAAATAGGCTAAAAATAGCCTTTGCGGTTTTTAAATATTTAAACAGTATATGCACAACATAAAATAAAATTTGTTTTAATAATTTTAGGGTTAACGTTCTCAGTCTTAAAATTCTTTGTGAGCGGTTTTAAGGTATCGTTTCTGGCTGTCTAAAACACTTACTATGCTACTAATTAAATAATTAAATTAAAAGCCCTTAAGCCTTGTAACGCTATACCTGGGACGTTGTCGAGTTTAACGAAAAATAACACCGTTAAATAAAACCCCTATTGTAGGTTTTCCAGTAAGTTTGGCTTAGGTGCTTTAATTTTATGGTCTACTTATGCAGACAAAGGAACTTTTCTAAGTGACTACATTCATACTTATTTTTTATTGACTTTCTTACACAAAGTTTTATGTATACATTACAAGAGTGCAATCTAAGATATTTCCTTTTCGCAGTTGGTTTATCTGTAACTAAATTTCTTCCAAATTTAAATGTAATAATTTTACATATTTTGGTTTTCATAATTTTAGAATTCTAAATAGTACAGTAAACGAAGGTGTGAACCTGAAGATCAGGTTGGGCC
Source organism: Listronotus oregonensis (assembly GCA_019359885.1). NCBI lineage: Eukaryota > Metazoa > Arthropoda > Insecta > Coleoptera > Curculionidae > Listronotus > Listronotus oregonensis. The sequence continues at coordinate 98,827 of JAHBCN010000298.1, forward strand.
GTCACAATTTTTTTTTTAATTTGCTGGTATTAATGTTTACAATAACATCTGAAAATATCATATATAAAAAAAATGTCCGCAAGGGCCTGAAAATGGCCCCCAAGAGCCCGGAAATTTGTTTTTTTTTTAACTAATTTGGTCGATATCTTCCGAAATATGACACTTACGCAATTCGTGTTTGGACGAAAATGAAAAAAGAAGTTTATTAACTGCAAAAATGATTTCTATCACTTTTGTCAAAAATTTAATAGTTTTTGCAATAATCGGCCATATATGCGCCGAGTATTTTTTGTACCTGCCCCGTATCTCGAAAGGTGCTTTAAGCTACTTACACTTCCAAACTGACGGACTAATTTTTAAATAACTCACGTAAAAATGCATATTTTTGCATGATTTAAAGTTTACATGAAAGAAGAAACGTGTAGCAATAATATCTTGTTACTGTTTCCTTTTTTGTTTCTTTAGAAGATTAAAAACTCGAGCCAAAGTTAGTTTTTTTTTTATAAAAAGTAATTTTACTGATTCTTTTGGTTTATGCGTCTTTGGAAGGTGTTGAATATATTTCGCAAAATTCAATACATATATTTGTGTATTTTTATAAACAACGTGTTTTTCTTAGGGCGGTTTTTTTAAATTTTTGGAGTTTTCGAAAATGCTCGGGGTCTATCGGGAATTAATAAATATTCAAGGACCATAAACAATCTTTGTAAATAGGATTGTAGATTTTGAATGCATACATTTATTAATCAGGAAGATATAAAAAGTGTTAAAAAAATTCGCCTTACTTTTTATTTTAGTTTTTAGACAAAACGTCTTTAGAGAAAAATGGAGCAATATTTAAGTTTTTCCAATTTCTTTTTTTGGACAAAGGTAAGTTTTCATTTTTGTTATTCCAAGTTCAATAAAGATCATTTATTTACTGTAGGAAAGTCTAATTTTTGTTGCCTTTTATTTTTGTGGCAGAAATATGAAAGTCAAAGTAAATTCTAAGGTACGATAGAATGTTTTATTTATAACGAAGATCTGAGTGAAGACGTTGTGATGGTAACACGTGGATTAGCAACTTTAATAGAAGTAAGCAAGATAAGAAAGGACAACCACCATGGGAAGTGTAGGGTAAAGTACTCCCCAATGAATAATGGCAAGCTAAATTATCCAAACAGTAAGTTTGTTAAAGACAAAAAGATTTGACCTTCTCTTAAGCCCCAAGAGAAAAAAAGAACAAGCCAACAAAGCCCAGTCTTTGATTTTTGTTTCAATTGTCTGTTCTGTGAACTACCAGCTAATATAAATGATAATAATAAAATTATAAATAAATGATCTTTGTGTAACTTTAGATAACAAAAATAAACCCTTACCTTGTGTTCAAAAAGAAAACTGGAAAAATTTACATATCGCCACGTTTTTCTCTAAAGACGTTTTCTCTAAAAACACAAATAAAAAGTTAGGCAATTTTTTTTCACTTTTTACATTTCTTAAATAAAAGTATGCATTTAAAATTTACAATCCCATTTACACAGATTGTTTGTAAATAAAAGAGCAGAAAGTATTGAAGCCAATGTGGATGTACGCGCTGTAACAGACGGCTGTTCGATACTACACATGAACGGTACGCGCACGGAATAAAATAATAAATATCTCAATTATTTAGAGAAAATTTAAGGGCAGAATTTTTTTGGCGTGCACTTATTAAAGTACTTTATGTAAATATATATTAATAAAAAGGTCAGAATGTGATCTTTAAAGCTCAAAACATTTGAGCACGAAGAGAAAGTAATCATCAAAAAAAATGTCCAGTTTTTATTGGGACAAGAACTTCCTCGATTTTCCGGAAAACTAAAAAATTTGGAAAAAAAATAAGATTGCTATCGAGAAGGAGACAATCTAAGCTTTTGAATGATGTGCATTGTTAGCCGATATGGTCCTTGAATATATATTAATTAGCGATAAGCGGAGCATTTTTAAAAATTCCGGAAATCTAAAAGAACCGCCCTAAGAAAAACACGTTGTTTATAAAAATACACAAAAAATATTCATTAAATCTTTCGGAATGTATTCAACACCTTCCAAAACCCCATTATTCAAAAGGATTCGGTAAAATTACTTTTTGTAAAAAAATATGAACAGATTGATAGGAAGGTCAAATTATAAAGCAAAAACTAACTTTGGCTCGAGCTTTTAATTTTCTAAAGAAACCAAAAAAGAAACAAGATATTATTGCTACAAGTTCCTTTTTTCATGTAAATTTTGAATTATGCAAAAATATGCATTTTAACGTGAGTTATTTAAAAATTAGTCCGTCCGTTTGGAAGTGTAAGTAGCTTAAAGCACCTTTCGAGATACGGGGCAGGTACAAGAAATACTCGGCGCATATATGGCCGATTAGTGCAAAAACTATCAAATTTTTTACAAAATTATTTTTGCAGTTAATAAAGTGCTCTTCATTTTCGTCCAAACACGAATTGCGTGTCATATTTCCGGAGATATCGACCAAATTAGTTGAAAAAACTTAAGTATTTCCGTGCTCTTGAGGGCCATTTTCAGGCCTTTGCGGACATTTTTTTATATATGATATTTTCAGAGGTTATTACATTAATACCTGCACCTACAATAAATTGGTAAAAAAATCAGGATGACAAGTACCAAAAAAAAACCTTTAAACCTGTCATTTTTATTAAATCAAAAATTATATGATCCGCTTTGTGCTTTAATATTTCACTTAAGAGAAGTTTTTAAACTAGCATTTATTTATTGTGGTGTGTTGAGCGCATTAATATTTTTTTTTTAAATAAAAGATTAAAAACCGTTTAAAAGAGCAAACATTCAATAAAAAAGCAAGTTTTAAGTTTTATGCTGGTACTTGCCATTCTGATTTTTTTTACCAATTTATTGTAGATATACGAGTAAATAAAGGTACTTAGACCTATTAGAAATATAATAAAATGACCTCAATTAAAATTTTAAATTTTTACGTATATAATGGGTAAAAAAGTCCGATCTTCAACCACCTCTTTGTGTTATTTGTGGTATTTTGGACGTATTTTTTAAGTCATGTACGTTTTAATCTGTTTTCCCACGAGCGTGCGGAAAAGTCCACTTTTCCGCACGCATTTGAGTGCGCAAAGTTGCACTTTTCCGCACGGCGGGCGGAAAAGTTAACTTTTCTGCACGCCGTGCGGAAAAGTAAAACTACTCTAAAATCTTACAGGTAAGCAAGATTTATATGTATTTTAGTAATTGTAGGCTATTTCATGCAATATACGAAACCATTGCAAGTTTTAGTTTATTCCCTTTTTTGTTTGTTACTTCGTAATTTTCAATATTTCAACTAAAACAAAAAAAAATTTTTTTTTTTTTAATTGCCCTGTATAATAATAATAAATGATTATGACAAGTCAAGCAACAATATGTAATCTTGGTGATTTTAACTCATGTCAGTTTTTTTCTTCGTTTCCATATGAACAAGCAATTGCACAAATGAATTTCAATACAAACAAGCATTTTTAATGAAAAGGCGTCAGTATCTTTTTTTAATTAAATAAAAATCCGACAAAAATAATTATTTAAAATGAGTAGTTCCGATGAGGAGCTACCAGATTCTATCCTGGATGCAGCAAATACTGTAAGCTTGAATTTATTACCAGCAAAATCTCGTGAAAAATATGAGAATCAATATAGTAATTTCGAAAACTGGTGCTCCAGCAAGGGGACAAAAAGTATTAAAGAAGAAGTGTTCTTGGCCTATTTTGCGGATTTGCAAAAAACATATAAACCTAATACTTTATGGAGTAAGTACTCTATGTTAAAATGTGTCCTCAAAGTGAAAAGGAACCTTGATTTAAGTTCATATTTCAAGCTAACATCACTACTTAAACCCCAAAACGTGGGATACCGGCCAAAAAAATCAAAAACTTTCAGCAAAGAAAAAAGTTTCAAGATTCATGAAAGAAGCACCTGATAATATTTACCTTCTAATAAAAGTTGCTACAATTTTTGGATTAGCCGGTGCTTGTAGGAGAGATGAACTTACAAAAATAATGATTGATGACATACAGCATAATGAAAATTTGATGGTGGTGAAAATTCCTGACAGTAAAAATAATACTTCCAGAATCTTTGTAGTGTGATGAAACAAATAACGGACTTTATCTGCAATTGTACCTTAAATATGCAAATTTGCGAAAACCACATACCCCACACAGACGTTTTTTTGTCCAGTATAAACAAGGAGCATGCAGTACGCAATGTGTGGGAATAAATTTAATAGGTAAAATGCCTTCAGAAATTGCTGCATACCTAAAATTAAAAAATCCAGAAGAGTACGCTGGACATAGTTTTCGTCGATCCTCTACGACTATGTTAGCGGATTCTGGAGAAGGAATTACCAATGTCAAGCGACTTGGGGGCTGGAAATGAACGGCTGTAGCTGAGAGCTACATTGATGAATCCACAAATCAGAAAAAGGATATGTCGAATAAAATATTAACCATGAACAACTCCCCCCCTGAGCTAAGTCAACCTTCATCAAGCCGTACAATAAGCGCTTCCATAAGCCACCCGCTAAATGAAATTACAGGTTCTGCAATTAATTTACAATATGCTAATAAGTGTTCTTTTGTTGTAAATGTTATTAACAAATAATTCCCATTTATAAATATGTTGTAGTAGTTCTTTCAGATTAAACATAATTTAAAAAAATAATCATTGCTTTAATATTGGTATTATCTGACGCTCGTAGGAAAAATGTTGTTCCTAACGCTTGCGCAAAGTGACTTTTCCGCACTTGACTGCTTGCAACGGCAGTCGCGTGCGGAAAAGTATCACTTTGCGCACTTGTTAGGAAAATAACTATTTCAGTTTTTCGGCTTTTTTTCAAGGTGTGGCTGTTTTGTTATTTTAATGTCGTATCAATACCTTTTTATGATGTTTTATATTAGTCAGTCAATAACCCTTGAACGGACTTTTTTTAAGTTACCTTTTATATGTAAATTTTGACTTTTTAGTGAAAAGTTATATGGTTATAAAGCTAAAATATATGACTTTTTACTTATGTAAGCGTCTGTAAAAGAAACTTTTAAGCAGCGGGTAATTTTAAAAATGTAGACAAAAAGACCTATTTGAACCACTTTTTATTACACCGGCATTAAAAAAAGTGGTCTGATCTCAAGACACCACCATTGATATTTCAGTATTTCGTGTCTTTGAATCCGAATCCAGGTTGAGTTTCACCCCATCGCGTCAGGGTCAAGGTCATTTCAAGGTCAAATTGGAGAAAAACCGTTGTCTGAACTCGAGATTCCACCAGAGTATATTTCAGTATTTTGGGTCGCTGAATTCGAACCCGGGGTCTGTTTGACCCCATCACGTCAGGGTTAAGGTCGTTGCAAGGTCAAATTGGCCGAAAAAACTGCCGTACCTATATGTATTTTGGGTGGCTGAATCCGAATCCCGGGTCCATTTGACCCCATCACGTCAGAGTCAAGGTCACTTCAGGGTAAAATTGGGAGAAACCGTTAAGGCTGAGAAAACTGCCGTTCGTACCTTTCTGTATTTTGGGTCGCTGAATCCGAATCTGGGGTCCGTTCAACCCCATCATGTTGGGGTCAATGTCATTTCGACCAAAAAAACATATAGGTACGGCAGCAGTTATCTCGGTCTGAAATAACCTTGACTTTGACGTGATGAGGTCAAACGGATCTCGAATTTAAATTCAGCGACTCAAAATACTGAAATATAATATGGTGGTATCCCGAAATCAGACATTTTTTTGTTGTTTGTCGGTGTAATTTTGTTAATAACCTTTATATGTAACATTAAAAACTAACGAGCATTAAAAAACAATTTGCTTTTATTAAGCTTCGGACGTGGTTGCTTAATCATGTTTCGTAAAAGTGATACTTCCTAAAAATAATGTAATAATATATGCATTTAAATACATGGTATATGATGAATCACTGATTATATGTTAATAAGTCTAGCTCGGTGATTATATAAATACTTGCGTGTCTCTAAAACGTATAGAATTTCCGACTATAGACAAGCCTGGAATTTTTTAAACTTCTTTAAACTCTAGCCATGAAATATCTTATAATCAATAATAAAATAAAAGTAATAAATTAATAAATTCAGGTACAATTTTATTTATTCTATCATAAAAAGGACGCAGAAAATAAACCCAAACTTAAAAACTGTGTTAGATATATAAATAAATTATTATTTATTATTTAAAACAATTTTTAAAATATTAACACACCAAATTGACCAACACGTTTTAAGGCATTTAATAATATGGGATTTGGCAAGTCCCGTAGAGTTATTCAAAACTGTTTTATAACCAAAATGGGTCAGAGAGAAAATACATACTTTTACAGTTATCCTAAACTATTTACTATTATATACGTTAATTTTAATTCGCACAATGTCGTATTATACACAAAGGCAAGAATTTCATCACTCTACAAAAAAAAGTATCGGACCCAGAAATACGTTTACTGGTTTTTTTCCTGTTATGTTATGCTAATCCATTAACATTTGTTTGTGCACATAATAGGGTCCTTGCACGCAAAATAAATGTTTATAATTTCTATGTAGTTCGATTAAATATGGGTCTAAAATTGCGTGTTTTAAATTAGTATACTGATAAATAAAGTAACTTCTGAGATATTTCAAAAATAAAAGTACTAAAAATTCAAATTTTCTAAAACGTTTTTTGATTGGATAGCGTCATCACTAGGTAATAATTTGCCAAATCTCCAACTTAATTGTACTGTTTAAAAAAAAAACTTGAAATACCTATTTGATTTGTGAGATAGAAATGAACTCGTGTAAAAATCTCTGCTCATTACTGTCATAAAACTGATAAAGAATACTTACAAAAAAATGATCTTCACAAACAAACAAACTAGATGTTGAAGAAACCCTTTTTCAGGATCACCCCCCTGCGAAGCCAAAATTTTAAAAAAAGCCTTATCAGATGGAACTTGAACAAAAGTCTTTCCAGGCATATTAATAGACGTATTTTTAAAAAGGTAATTATACCCCAAAGGGGTAAACTTTACTTTTTTTTGAGACAAACCAAAAAAACCCAATACAAATCAAAAGAACAAGAGCAACGATAAAATGAAAACAAATATTGCAAAAGCGAGGTTATAAAACCGCCCAGTTCAATCGTACATCTAGTGTACATCACCACTGTGTCATTGTACCAATCCAAAATTTTAACACTAGGTCCCCAAACGCAGACATTTACCTATAAATGACGTCATTTATAATAACCTAACAAAAGTTTTTTTCCGGGACCTTTGAATTTCGAAGTTATTAAATCGGAAATATGGGAAAAAAAAAGCAATTTAAAAAAAAAAACGAAGTAAAAAGGGTTTTGAAGAACGGTCTATAATAGTGCAAACGACATCTTAAAAAAAAAAAAAATGAAGGACCCTATTATCACATAAATTCTAGCAGTATTCTTACTAAAATTTATTATCAAACACAAATTTACTATTACCGGAAATCTCAAAAATGTTGATGAAAGATCAATATTTTGGCGATAATTTTCGTCATAAATTTTACTATAATTTTCGTATGTGTAAAATAGCTCTAAAGAGGTGGTAAAGATTAAAAAGTAGTCAAATTAAAAAAAAAAAATAACTTGGGTTGACCTGTTTTATAATTACCGGTGTCTTTGTAAAAACAGAATTTAGAAAACCAAAAGGTAAGGTGTTTGCTTTTGCTAATATTCGCATAAATCGTTATTTATTTTAGACATAACTATTTTCCTGGTTTTCCAGCTTTTTAAATTATTTTTCTTAACTCATCCATGGTGTAGTTTAAATATTGTTTATAAGTATAAAGAGTATTTTATTAACGTTCTCCTTATTCCAATAATTTTACTATTATAATATGAAAACCAGAATCTAATGAAAAATTTCGTTTCGGATTCTCCCCCAAACATTGATAAGTGCGGCATCTTTGTTAAACTAGACATTCCCTGAGGTTACACAAGCAAAATGTAGCCAGCATGAATAGCACTAGCTTTTCTAAAGCCTCATATTTTTAAAAGCCAGACGGCAAACTTTTGTTTCTCATTAAAGATAAATACTCTGCTCATTTTGTCGCCGCTTTTACATGTTTTGATTTATTTGGATGGCGGTTTAATCATAACATGCATTAATTCTAAAATACGTACATTGAATTATTAATAAAACGTTTTTTGCTACTTTTTACATCCAATTCATTAATATTGGTTTTTTTAATAATGTTTATAAATACATAGCCACACCAAACTTTACTTACGGTATTCAGGTTGTTTTCTAATTGAATGTCAATATTTAAGGGGGCGATTTTTGGGTCCATTTTAAGAAGAAAACCTCATATGAACGGAAAGCCCCAAAGCAAAAACCCCTTTTTAAATACGGGTTTGGAAAATTTTTTAAAAAAATAAATCCTTTGTTATTAGTATTTGTAATACTTCTTTAGATATTATAATAAAATTTAGCATACCTGCACTATGTATCAAGAAGCATTTTTTAGTGTACCAAACTTTTTTATTTCCACCATCGATATACAGGATGTTTTCTAATTGAATGTCAATTTCAATATTTAAGAGGGCGATTTTTGTGTCCATTTTAAGAAAAAAACCTTATATAAACGTATGTCCTAAACGTCTTAACTTTTAAGATACAGAGTGGTAAAATTTTTAAAAATAAATTATTTATTATTAATGTCTGTAATACCACTTTGGATATTATAATAAAATTTGGCATACATGCACTATGTATTAAGAAGCATTTTTTAGTGCACCACATTTTTTTATTTCCACCAGTGGCGTTCGTACATAATTTGACCTGCCTATTTAGGCAGACATTGATGGTACGCCACTGATTTCTCTTAAAATAAAAATTATTTTTGAAATCCCCAATCATTTCTAAGCAAAGTTGATCTTTTGAGTTTTTTTAATCCGATGCACGGTTTTCGCTTAAAAAAATAAAAACCGTTTCACTGCATAATCCTAACAATGTAGGTAAACAATATCACCGTGCAGAGAATTATCTAGATTTAATTATTCTAGGTGAAAACCGTGCATCGGACTAAAAAAATCAAGAGATCAAATCTGCTCATATTTTTTATACGACTGCTTTTAGAAAATGGGTTTTGCACACGCTAAACAAGCTTTAAAATTTAAATTTTTGACAATGTGTGCAAGGAAAATATGTTTTTTTTGCACACGGTTCTGTCTTTCAATATGATTTATTTTGTCATTTACGTTTACCAACGTGTGAAAACTTTTCACATGGCATATGAAAAATTTTCACACAGTCTTAAAAGATAAAAGATTAAAAAATAAAAATCGCATATTAATCCTTATTTTCTGCAGTCGTGGAGGTATCGTGTGCAACACGTTTGAACCCACTCTGTGGCCACTCGTATATTTTTAGCACTCGCCTTACGGCTCGTGCACAAACCTTCATACTCGTGTGCAAAAGTCTTTTTTCAAAACGGCACAATATATATTTTAGTCCGACGCACGGTTTTCACCTGGAAGAATTAAAACTAAATTTAAACAAAATATAATAGAATGTAATACCGATAATACTGTATAGACAACAGCATTACTATAAATATAAAAGATCTTTTTATGTACGATAATAATGTAATGAATAACTCTATAAAAAATTTAATTTTATTGGCATAGAAACATTTGCCTTTTCTTTCTGATACATAAATATATATATATATATATATATATATATATATATATATATATATATATATATATATATATATATATATATATATATATATATATATATATATTATATATATATATATATATATATATATATATATATATATATATATATATATATATATATATATATATATATATATATATATATTTTAAAGGGGGCACCCGGTGGGAATGGTACCTGGCAGATCTGGCCGGGTACCTGGTAATGGCGACACTCGTGCCGACATAACTTTTTTTAAGAAAAAAAATCTTATGGGTTGTCTAAAACTAGTCATATCAAGATATATTCGCAAAATTCGCGAATTTATACTTTTTTTCCTGCAAGGACCTGGGTTTCTGCTATTCAAAAAATGCTTTATTTGGTAAATATCATATTTTTTTTTTTTTTTTTGCAAATCCATAATAATTTTGTTTTTTATTTAAAACGAAATTATGTTAAATTTTTCTTTATCCTCTACTTCAATTTTATATCTAGTTTATTTTAAGAGAAACCATTTAATAGGTATCACATTACATTTTAAAAATGTCTGCAATAAAGTAAAATGGTACAAACGAAGCTTAAAAATGATACGAAACACCCTAAAGAGTGGCAACGAAAAGCTCAAACTATTTATCTCTTATGAAAACCAAAAGCTCGTCGTATAGGCTGCAAAAATATGAAGCTTTGTAACAGCTAGAGCAATTCATAATCCCTACAAGCTTTTGGTTATATAACTTCTGGGAATGAAAAGTTTTACAAAGACGACTAGAATTACACATGTTTGCTTTTTAGAAAGATTACAAACGGAAATTTTATGCGGATGACCCATTTTTAAATTACAAGTCAAAGGAATTATAAGCAGTGGCAAAAGAGTTAAAAAAAATCATGCACATACAGAGTCGTCAAAAAAATATATGAATTTTGTAAAAAATATTAAGGTATTTTTAAAAAGCTTTTTTTGGTAATTAGTTGTGTCTGCCCAGTATATAAATATAAATATATATATATATATATATATATATATATATATATATATATATATATATATATATATATATACATAAAATTATAAGCAAAAAATTACCAATTACTCCAGACAACAACTACAAGCGAGCTAAATTTAATCCTTAAGGACTGGGCATGGAACATGCGTAAAGCTAATGGGGAAGACTATAAAGAACTGTGACTTACTGTATAAGCCTAAAACTAAATTATAAATAGTTTTTTTCCATTTCTTTTTTATTTTTGAACTCCTTTTTTTTTCATTTTTTATCTCATTTTTCAAGTTTTCCATTATAACAGCAATAAAGTGACTGTCTTTAAATCTGTTAATTAAATGTAACTACTGTTAAATATCTGAATGGCGTATTAATTACTCACCTAATTACTTCTACATTTTGAGAAGATTTAATGTGACATATCACATGACATTTGCACAAGCTGAATAATAAGTAGAAGCATGCCAAAAAGGAAGAACAAAAATTTCTCATTGATAATGAACCTATTTAAATGGCTCACATTTCTTTAAAATATCTTTTTCCTTGTTTCTAGTGTCGTAATAGTTAAGTTTAAGAATAATTTTAAAAAATTCTTATATCAAAAAAAATTCCGGAAATAATAATTCATGCTCTATGGAGATTATGAGTAAACTCCTGCATATTTTTACATTTTTGAAGCTACAAAGAATTATTTATTCTTGATTATTTTATCATACCAAGTTTCACCAAAGGAAAGAGCTTTCGTAGCACCTAAGGTTATGTAAATATTTGCCATTGCTTATATATCCTGTAAATTGTTTTGAAACCGCCAGACGTTAATTACGCAAATTGAAAATTACTGTATTATTAGATTCATGACTTAATCACTTCCTAAAACAAAATCGATTAGACAAATTTACTTTTTTTAAATAACAAAACTTGCTAAAAAGTACATCATGTAATCCTTATAGTTGGCCTTGTATAGAGTAGATGTATGCTTTATGAGAAAAGGTCTCAAGACTGGCCAAAATACACAGCCCAAAGTTTGGATACATTTAAATGAAATTTTAAAAAAATATTTAGAGGAAATATGCTTAAAATTACTTATTTTTATTTTTGAAAAATAATTTTTTGAGATATTAATATTAGGTATGCCTTTACATATAATTAAAATCCAAAAACGTAAAAATCTGCAGCATTTATAATCTGCCTAAAGCGTAAATTATTATTACCGGGAATTTTTTTAAGGTGCGAATTCGCTTCCAAAATAATAAGAAAGAAAGAAAAAAGTTAATTAACAATGGGCTAGCTTTTTAAAAAATGCATTTAATTTTTTTTTCCAACGGGATTTTCTTTCTTAAAGTGTTGAAATGGCACCATAATTTTTTATAGTTTTTAAATCAATATTTAGTGCTTTAAAAAATTCTTTAGGTACTCAATAAACGCAGCGTACTCATACCGAAACGTGCGCACGGAGCCCTATTTTCAAAAACAAATTAAAATTATAAATATTAAGGCTAGAGATCCGGAAATTGGGAGTTTTTTATCGGAGATTTTCTTCTCTTTTAGGATCGTTCTTGCGATTTCCGCTATCTTGTATAGTTTTTGAGTTATCATCAAAAAACAAAATAGCTTTTTTTTTTCGTTTTTTGTTAATAACAATTGCAATTTTTATTGGGACGCACATATTTTTCGTACCCTTCTAACTATTTTTTGCAGAAAACTTACTTCTTGACTGGGCTCAACGTGATACGATTTATAATATCTAATAATTTTCTAAATTTTACCCGAACTCACAACATGTAATATACTTGAAAGTTTATAACTTTTGTTCGCATTGTAAATAAATGTCTATTTTTTGTGTGTATATGTAATATTTTTATTATTTAGTAATAGTCCGGTCAAAAAAGAGCAAAAAATAAGATTGTAGGTACATAAATTTACATTAAGCTGAAAATTAGTAAAATTGTTTATGACATAATTAAAAATAACATTTTAAAACTTCCCATCGTTCCGGTACGTGGAAAAAAGTCGAGGTCAAAAGTCAAAAAAATGGGTTCTTCGCGATTTTCTTCAAAACGGTAAGTTTTATCGTAAAATTACCTTAGGAAAAAATTTTAGACCATAAAATTGTCTATAAAAAAGGTATAATTTTTTTCCTAAAAGCCACCGTTCCTAAGATATAACGATTCAAAAGTTGTAAGCGTATATACGTGACGTATTTATGCATACAATGACGCTTACAACTTTTTAAATCGTTATATCTCAGGAACGGTGGCTTATAGGAAAAAAAATAATGATATCTTTTTTATAGATAATTTATGATCTACAATGTTTGTTTAAGGTATTTTTACGATAAAACTTGCCCTTTTAAAGAAAATCGCGAAAAATACATTTTTTTGACCTTTGACCTGGAGTCATTTTTTTTCCACGTATCGGAACGATGGGGACTTTTAAAATGTTATTTTTAATTAAGTTTTAAACAATTTTACTTACTTTCAGTTTAATGTAAATTTATGTACCTTTGAATGTCTAGATTGGCCGAAGTACAATTTTACGCACAGAAAGTTTTATTACTCCTTTTATTTTATAAGAAGTAATTTATTATCTTTCTGTCGTATTAACAAGTGTTTGCTAGGTAAAAGTTTGCTGAAAGATCCCTTTTGTACTGTTTATTTCATTACACGTTTCCATTTTACTATGCGGTTAAAGCACTTTGTAACTTTTATAGGTAAATGTTAGAAAGTGCAAAGTGCATTAATTAATTTTTACCGAGTTTAAACAAATTTAAAACTTTATTGTCAAAACTTTCTTGTGGTAAAAGTTATCATATAAAAATAATAAGGGAGAAGAATATTTTGCATTATATACTATTACAAAAAGATAGAAATGATTTAACTTGTTCAGAAAATATATATAATATATATATATATATATATATATATATATATATATATATATATATATATATATATATATATATATATATACATATAGCATTAATTTTGTTTTCTTATTTTCCTTTTAAACACGCGCCACGCGCCTAAATTATCATGTTACCAATATATAAAAAGTATTTGATAAAGGCTGGTAACTTAATAAAAATTGTTTTATTAAAATTTTGATGGTAATTTAAGAGGTGTTTTTTGTCTTATTCGGTTGTATCTGCAAAAAAAAAGTTATTCTGTACGTTTGCAGTGAAAAAAATATTTTCTTTAGAAACTTAACCGTGTTTGGTTGATATAATGTGGAAGCTTTAAAAGTGTACTAGACTTATAAACAGATGGTCAGACAAACATGATGAAATTAAAGGGATTAAGGATTAACCCTTAAGACACAATTTGGATCTTAACGTGTTTTATTTTTTTAGTTAAAGGAAATTATTTTAAAAAATTTCCACACAATATACCTATATGACATTCCCGACTCTCTCTTTAAAATTTATTATTTTCTGACATTATAATAGCACTTAAGTATTGTTTACAAAAACCTTCAAGAAAGGAAACATAAAATTAATGCAGGCGTATTTATTTAAATGGGATCTATAGGATAACTAATTCTCCTTAAGGTTATTTTGGCGATTTTTCGACCCCTTCTCCCCCACCTCCTCCTTCTCCCCCTTAGTGAGATATCGTAAGACTTGGCGCAACAAGTCATCCCTAATCTTACGTGAGATTGTTTAAAATGCCTATTTTAAGTTTAAATACGTTAATCCATGCTTGATTTCGTTAGCTTTATTTGAAAAACATAATTTGCTTCATTATTTTAAAGACTAGTATTTAAAACAACCAAAAACAAAGTCTAGAATCACAGTGCATAGTGTGCAAGATTAACCTATTGCTGAAAAGTCCTTGTTAGGTACACGCCAAAAGAAAACCAGGACCCAAGGGTCCCTTCGGTCCTGGTTCCAGGGTATAGATAGTCCGGTAGGCAGCGACCTTATATACAGGGTGTCAATGGGACACAGAGCAACAGCAGATTCCTTAGGTCGAAATAATGCAATTTACGTAAACTTGCCTTATCCGAAAGTTGATAATAACTAAGATTAAGGGTGTTATACTTTTAATTTGTTTTCGTTTTTTCGTAATAATTTTTTAACTAAAAGACATAGCGGAACCAAATTGGGGATTTGGGGTTTTTTTGAGACGAGAAATTTAAATTCGTCCATACTTTTGACGTTGCTAGTAGAGGGCCCCAGCTACAGCTTCCCTCACTTGTTTTAGATGGCATAACTTTTTTAAACTTAGTATATTGATCCGTTAATTAAAAAATAATTTACTATAATTTCTTCTGCATCAAAAATGTATACCTTATTTAAGTCTCTAGGAGCAACTATTTTCGAGATAAACGCACTTTAAAGGACCCAGAAATTTTTCCATGGAAAATGGATTTCTGCCAGTTGTTTTTAAACTTTGCAAAGTAATAGTTATTAACACGCTAATCAAAAGTCTTCATGGGTACAAAATCCGAAAACTCCTCCAAACCCCCCAAAATCAGCGCCAAAGGTCACTGGGAATTTGGGGACCTTTGAGGGTGACTTGGGGGGTTGGAGGGGTTTTCGGGTTTTGTGCCCATGAAGACTTTTGATCAGCGTGTTAATAACTATCACTTTGCAAAGTTTGAAAACAATTCGCTGAAATCCATTTTCCATAGGAAAATTGCTGGGTCCTTTAAAGTGCGGTGGTCTCGAAAACAGTTGCTTCTAGATACTTAAATGAGATATACATTTTTGATGCAGAGGGAATTATAGTAACTTATTTTTTAATAAACAGGTCAATAAACTAAGCTTAAAAAAAGTTATGCCATCTAAAACAAGTGGGGTAGGCCGTAGCTGGCGCCCTCTATAAGCAACATTAAATGCATGAACAAATTTAAATTTCTCGCCTCAAAGAACCCCCAGATCCCTGATTTTGTACAGCTATGTCATTTAGTTAGGAAATTATTACAAAAAAAAAAAAATTAAAAGTTTGGCACCCTGTATTATTATTATATTTATATTATAATATATATATATATTTTATTATATATATATATATATATATATATATATATATATTAAAATAATTTTATATATATATATATATATATATATATATATATATATATATATATATATATATATAAAAAGCTTACTACAGAAGAATACACGCAGCAGTGATCCGCTGCTCCAATAGTGGTGAGTAGAGTAGAATAGAATTAATTTTTTTTCCTATCTCTGTAGCGAAATTTAAGCGAAAATTACTTTTACATTACTTATACATTTTTTGTAGCCCCTCAAGTTTTTGAGATCTTTGCATTTTTATTTTAAATTTAAATCGTTAGTGTCTCAAAAACTAAAAGAGCTACCAAAAATACATAATTTTATTAGACTATTAATTTTAGTTATATAATTTTTTTCCTAAAACCAATAGTTTTCGAGTTATATTGAAAAAATCGATTTATCACCATTTTTTCTAGGTGAAAATTTTCAAAGAAAAAAATTAATTGTCCAAAATTTTGTTTTTGCAATTTTTAATGATATAATAATTGGTTGCTTATATACTTTTTTCTAATTTAAAGACAATACTTACGTCGCATAATGTTTTTTAAAAATGTATGATTTTTTACTTTTTTTTGTCCCCATCTCGAAAACTATCAAAGTTAGCAAAAAAACATAGGAGCCCTTATTTGCTTAGAGTGATAAGAGCTACAACTTTGCTGGTATAAGTTTTTTTTAAATCTTTTATAGTTTTCGAGATTTCAAATCCTAACCTTAATTATTGAATGATGCTACTCTCCCCACCTTAGATGGGCCAGCAAAGTCTCGCTTTGTATATGTGTACGTATAAAACTATCATATGAGCAAAAACTTGCTTTTATACTATAAGTGCCAAACTTGTGTCGCTGCCTCCCGGGCTAAGAGACTAAGCTTCCTCAGTCCTGTTGACCCCTCTGAACTAGCAGATCGCCTGAAACAGAAAAAAAAATTCTACGTTTCGGTGGCAAGTCTGCCACTTTTATCAAGATAAAAATAAAGTATAAAAACTTAACTTAAAATCAAATAACTATTTAAAATTAAAATTGTTAAAATTATGGTAAAAGTAATAGATATTCCGAGATCATTTTAAGTTAATTTAAATAATACATGATTACCTTTGCTTGATGCTGAGATAATTTTAATAAAACTTAAAACCAATTAGTACACCAGGCCAGTTTCATTTTTTAAAATATTAAAAAGACCAGGCACAACAGATCAATGTCACATATGACATTACGTCAAAAATTCTGCTAATGATCTCAGAATATTCACAATTTTTACAATTTTAATTTTAATTAGTACTTAATTTTTAGTTAAGTTTTCATACTTTATCTGGAAAACAGTGGCAGACTTGTCACCCGTAGATAATTATTTAGATTTTTTGTTGCTTTTTTGTGGGGTTTTTCTTTTTTTCTGTCTTAGCTAGTTCAGAGGGGTCAATAGGACTAAGCAGACTCAGTTTATATACCCCGGGACCAGGACCGAATCGGTGCCATTGTTTTTCTATTGGCGTGTACCCAAGCATTGTTTTTCAATAAAAGAATCCGCCACAGAAATAGAGTACATTTCTACGATTAGCCTATTATATTAGCTTGTGAAGGATTAGCTATATTTTAATAGAGACACATGTTTCACTTATTTTAACCCAGTTTTCTTGCAAATTTACACTGTGTCTGGCGAAAAAAATTACGTATATATGCCGAGATTCCCCCTCTCCCCCACGTGAGATTAAGTGAGATTCGGCTCAACTCCCTCCCCCTAAATGCCTTACTGAAATTAACCCAAATATTCTAACATACCTCAAATGTAATTTTAAAAAAAGTTACTCAAAAATTCTATTAAAAAATAATAAATTGTAAACTAAAAAAATATACACCGGAAAATAATTATGCCTTAATAAAAAGACTCATTTAATTTTTTTTTTGTTTTTATTTTCTGAATATAAAGCCTGTTAGTTTAACTATTGCCAAAGAAAAAAGACCATGGTTTTTCTGGACTATTGATACTATAGCTTAAGCAGTAAAAGTACGAACCATTACTTTAACCTTAATCCGTTGCAACTTAATTAATGCTAGTATAATTAGATGTGTCCGTCTAATCACAATCGTTCTCATGATAATTATTTTACTACTCGTGACTTCTTAAACATTCCTGTTTTCATTGTTGTCCTTTTCTGTTTGTTAGTAATAATAAGTTGTTTTATACTAATTCATTTATATATAGTCTAAGCTGCAACGGTCGAAACACTTTTGTCAACGAATATCAAAAAGAATATATGTATATGTAGGTTGTTGAGATGCCAGGGACCTCGTGTCTAGCTGTCACCTCTACATGGAGAGTTTCTTATTTTTACGTTACTGATTTATAGAGGGTGTAGGGTTCCTTTATTTTAATAAAACACCTAAGTCACATTGCTCACACACCTAAACTTTTATCAACAAATTGTTTAAACGTATACGTAAATCAACATACTGCCACAAAATAGGAAAATACAAACTTCTTTGCTCAATTATTCTTTGAATTTCGGAGCACGATACTTTTTCTCGTTAAGGTTCTGCTTAAGGAAATATTTTTAACGCTCTACTTTCTGGCTTGCCAGTCGCTAGTCCAACTTATTCTTGGAGTTTCATAGCCTGTTTTTTTTACTATCCGATTCCTGTCTCTACTAGGGCTTCCATCCTTTCCGGATTCCCCGGATTTCCCCGTGTTTAGAGGGAATCCGGGGGCAATAAATTTAAACAAATTTTACTCAAAAATAAATATTTGTTATCCTCGACTATCCTAAACATTCTATTTAAACGATTTAAAAATAGAAATGATGTTTTTATTTTGTTTTGTTTTTTTTTGAAAGTGTTCGAACAAAAAAACCAAATTTTACCCATATGTCCAAAAATTTTAGAGGTTTTTGCGCGGCGTCGGCAATTTAGTTAATGATAGTTTTAGACGCGACACGCCTTTTCCTTTTGATATCGGGTTAAGCGACTAGTTTAAAAAAAATAAAGAGAATAACGCTTTTATCATATCACTTATGGAATACCCGCATGTCAGTCTGACTTAAGAAAAGTGAGGCGGCTTTTTTCGGCATAAATGATTTTTCGGAAATTAATTTCTTTAATTCCAAAAATATTTGTATTCCGTTGAGCTTTTTAATTTTTATTTTAATTTTTAAAGCATCAAACGAAAACAAAGATTTTTTAAATATTTGTCATTTTAGTATGAGAAGATATGATATTTATTCCATGTGATAGTGGTTCTTCAACATAGGTTAAGTAAAATAATTGTAAATATGCTAATTTATGCATATAAGCCCTATACCGATACCAACATTAAAAGTTTACTTGGGTATAACTAAAAAAAAAAACACAATCTTGAAGACGCAGATGTAAATATCGGTTTAAAAAAAACTCTCTCTCTCCCCCTTAAATTTTCATAAAAGGAAATCTACATCGCCTACAATAGAAATAGCGCCTGAAACGCGTAGTCCATTAATACAACCTTCACATTATGAAACCTTTGTCTATTGGGATATCAATTTATTCCTCAAAATTTTTTTTGTTTTTTAGATCTAATTTGTTATAATTATATATAATTGTCTCTGGTCATACTTTAACTAGAATTATCATACTTTTTACAAACTATTATTAACGTAAGTGTTCGACGGTCGCCTCTACTATTATTCTTACCATAGAAGTTTTTTGCTTTGACCTTTAAATAATTTAATTTCTTTTTTATAACTTGTCTGTTTTATTGCTATTTCTTTTTAGATAATTTAGAATTAATTTTGAGACTAATTAGCAATAAAACTACAAAAACAACTACTTTTTATCTTGTTGCTTATAAATAGCGCCTTAAACACAGATATCTCTTTCAAGCCAGAAAGTATTTGTCCTCTTCTAATTTATATTTTTGCATTATAAGGGATTGATGTATGCTACAACCCTTAGCATTTTTAATTTTATTCTAAGAAGGACCGTTCGCCTTATTAATGACCTCACTGGTACAAAGCTTTCTTCTCTTGCCCACCGACGACCTGTGAGGGACTTTTTTATTGGTATTTTCACGACTTCTGCTTTAAAGATTTAGGCCAATATTATTTCTTTTCTAGCTATTCGAAATAAAATAACATAAAATGTTACTTTTAATTATCCATTCACAATCCAACTGATTAGGCTCCAAAGTCTCCAAATTGTTCTTTTCCTTCAAATCTTTAAATTCTTAGGTCTCGTTTTAATAAACTGCCTCTTACTTTACTTAAGATACTCTCGATATGTGAGCACTTAGACCTTAAGCCTTTGTGGACTGTCTCAAGAGAAATAACAGAAAAAAACATTTGTTTTACCTAATGCCACCATATAGTACAACCTATCTCTAAGCGAGTATTGGTCTGACCCTGGCTTAAAATAGAGAAATAAAAGAAAGAAAAGTCTAATGCCAGACACACACTACGGAAATCGTCTGAGGAAAGACTGCGCAGACCTGACCTTAAGGATTTCCGGAGTTTGTATGTGTGTGACAACGCCTTTGTTCTGCAGACTGCGCAGGTCGCTGGCCAGGTCTGCGCAGTTTTTTCTCTGGGGATTTCCGGAGTATGTGTGGCTTGCATAGGACCAAAGCTGGGTAGGAATCGAATCCATTTGAAATTAAATTTAGACCGATTCCTTTTTAAAATCCGAAGGCTGAAAGCGATTACTTTTAAACATAGGATCCGTAATCCGGATTTGTTATATAATTTTAAAATTATCCGAAATCGATTCCTTTTTGAAAGGATCCGATTCCAAAAGGAATTGATTCCTTATATTTCAAATTTAATACAAATCGTTTATAAATGCCAAAATCCGCCATTCCAAATTTCAAATTTTGACCTAAGATTATTAATTCCCGGATTTTGACCTGGCACCCTTAAAAACCCCTTTATCTTGAATCTGAGGCAAATAGGTTTTTAAATGCCAAAATCCACCATTTTAAAACTCCCATTTTAAATTTTCAAATTTTTACCTAAGATTGTTAATCAGTATCTCATTGATTTTCGAAAATAAAGATAAAGAATTTTAAAGCATCTGCCTATAAAAATCTTTAAATTTGGAAACACACCTAACATGTTATTTTAACCAGAACTAACCAAAATATGTTTTTTTGTAGATCCAGAAACAACATTTAAATTCACATTTATTTATCGATGATTTGATGTTACAAGTTTTGATTGCTCGATCTTAATAATGTTTTTAATGTGTTATCCTTGAGATAACCCTAAGGGACTTTTAAATAAGACATTTTATTATTATTCCAGTAAATGAAGGGACAAAGCTGTAAATAAATATGTACAGTTTTTCCTTGTGGCGCAATTCTTAGGTCTTGCTTAGGGATGCTTTCGAGTGAAAAAAAGTTTATCAACATTAACATGTGGGAAAGGGCTAAAAATGGCCCCTCAAGGCCCGAAAAATGGATTTTCCGCTTATATCTGCCAAAATATACGAATAGGCGTTTTTCATGATTTTTTTTTATTAGCTTATTGCAAAGCCACATGAAAATAAAGGCCAAAAATATTTTTTTCCGATTTTTTTGGCCTCCGGAAACGCCTTAAAAATCAATTTTAAGTTTGAATTTTGTAGGCCCGTGACGTCACGGCCCTAAATTTTCTATTGGTGGAATTTCTGCTTTGTTGTCAGCTTTTGTTATTCGATACGCCTGTCATCAAATATCGATATGCGCAACATCTACAAAGTTGGCGTTTCCTGTCAATTGTCATATTGTCAATGTCAACCTGTATAACCTGTAACCTCTAATATTTATTAATAATTTCTAATTTGTAAATAGTGTGTTTTTTCCAAATATTCCAATTTATTACTATAGTTATTATTATCGCCAAACTTTCCTTGATATGAACCCTTATTATTTGCGAAACCAGAAGCCGGCCGAGTTTAGGATCTTCAAAAATATTCTTTTCTCTTCCAAAACAAGACGATAGGAGAAAAGCCTGGCGTGCTGCTGTAGGTATTGAGAAAATGCCAAAAGGACATACCTATTATTGTTGTAAAAACCATTTTGATGTAAGTTTTTATGTTTTATTCCAATTGAAACTATTTAGGTAGTCTGGCTGTGTTTTAGTGTAAAGTCTAAAAAGCATTTCGCATTTTAGCATTTCGTTAGAATCGATACGATTGTCGATATCGATAGTTCCAACAGACGGCATCCATGTTGAATTTGATTGGTTAGGGAGTGGCGGGCTATTTAAATTACAATGATAATTAAACCTTAAATAGAAAAGTAAGGGGTTTGTATTTTTCCGTGTTATTTAGCAGGTTTTGCTTAATTGTGTTTCTACTTTTTCCCAACGAAAATGATTCCTATATCTGCCAAAATATACTATTGAAAATTTTGTTTTGACAAAAAATAAACATCGCCTTGTAATCTACAAAAATGGTCCTTATAATTTTTTTCGAAAAATCGATAGTTTTCGAGATAACGGGACCCAAAAATCCCCTCATTTCAGCTGCCGCTCTACCGCTAGAATGCCGCTATCTTCATGGATTCACTTATAAGTGGGCGGACGAATTGTTCCATTACTCGGGCAATAATATACATTTTTTAATCATTTAAAGTTCATCGAAGTGGGAAAACACGTACCTATCATTGCCTATGAGTTTGGGTCCATGTTTTTCTAGAATATTAAAAAAAGGGGTCAAAGTTTTTTTTTCACAATATTTTGAGAGTATCTCATTAATTTATTGATATTTTTTGAAAACCTGGTTTGTTATTAACATTTCTTTTTTTATAATGAGACCTTAGCAAGTGTTCAATGATCCCAGAAAATTTCCTTCACTCTCTTTCTTGCGTTTTGATAATAAATTGTTTTGCCATTTGCATTTTTAGTCGTTTAGCCACATCCATCCAGTGTGAAATGTAATAATAATAGCGAGCATTTTTGTAGATTTCGAGGTGATCTTCATTTTTTGTCTGAACAAAAATTCTCTAATTCGCATATTTTGGCAGATATTTGCGGGAAACTCATTTTTGGGACTTTGGAAGCCATTTTTAGCTGGTTCCCACGTCGAAATCGTGATAAACTTTTTCTCGCTCGAAGGCATCCGCGAAGACCTAAGAATTGCGCCACAAATGAAAACTACAGATTTATTTACAGCTTTGGGTACTTTCAGGTCTTCAGTTACTGAACTATATTACTATTTGAGGTCTTACAAAAATGAATTTAAAATTTTAATACATTTTTATATTCCGCAAGCAGAGTAATTATTAAACCGTACTTTTAAAACTTTCCTTAAGACATTTAAAAACCTTATGAAGATCTAGAATACAGTTTCAAAAAAATGTTCCATGTAAGGGTGGTTTCATGTTGATCTTAGAAATAACATATTTAAATTTGCAAAATATTTACCAAAAAATAATTAGGCTAAGAGTTACAGCACTTCAAAATAAGGCTAAAATTATATATACCGGCTCGGGCTCCGTGCTAAAATCTTTGACGCTTGATTTATCATCTGGATTATGTAGTATCTTTCGTATCGTACTTACTATTCGTAAGTATAAATACTATAGATGATCTAGGTTCGTTATCCGATAAATAGAAATCGATTCCCTGGATTCGATTCCTTTTTCCGTGATTTCGTGATTCGTATTGGTGATTCAATTCCTTTACGAGGATTCGGATCCGTAAATCGATTCCTTTTATGAAGGATCCGTCCCAGCTTTACATATGACAGATATTATTACTTACCTATCATACTAGCTTTTTTTTCACCGACTTTATTATAAAACATAATTTTATCCTTATTATTTTTATTTTAAGACGACATTTACACTACTTAAAAGCACAAGATAAGGGAAGATATATTTCAAAAAAGGCACATAAAATAAATGGCAATGATACGTATTAAAATTTATGGCCTTTAAAGTCCGTGTGCAATATTCTAAACTTCTCACTCCATAGCGAACTGATAACCGCTAATGAGCCCACAAATCACAATTTTGTTTTTTATTTTTCCGTTTACGTATCGAAAAACGAAAACCTTCTGAGGTTAAATGAGATATTTTCTGCCCGCTATTTTGTGTCGAAAAGAAAATACAAAATTAAGTTACGTAATAAAAGGTATACAGGATCATAAAATAGGGACTGAATGGGGTCACATTTGTGACTTTTCTTATATTAAAAAAATATGTATATTTAAAATAGTGTTCTTCCGTATTTTTTTTCCGTAGGATCTAAAAGAATTCCTAGGAAAATATTGCTATTGAAAAAAAAGATAATGCGACATAAAATTAACATTTTTCGGCGATCGTTTACAAGTATTATTACGGTATACAAAATTATTCATTAATGACCCTCATTAATGCATGATTTTCTGTTAATAGATAATTATTATATAGGCAACCAAAAATAGACGAAAGAGCGTTGTGTCTATTTATACCCTTGTCATTTAAAAAACAACCATTAAACCATTTGTTAAGTTGGGCGCCTAAAACCTAAATATGATTTTCCAGATAAAAAAATTGGTCGTCGAAAAAATATTTAACAAATTGGGGCATTATTTGGTGATTATTGATTTAAGCCTTTAACGCGCCTTAGTGTGATATTTTTTATTACTGCAGTAAAAACAATTTTGTATTTATTTTTAGTAACAGCAGAATTAATTTTGTTTATGTGAGAAATGTGCGATTTAAATTAGAAAATAGAAAAAGATAACAAACAAATAACCTTTGAAATGCCAAAACACAGGGAATCTATGTTCCATAGTAGTAATAGTCCTTCGCCCACACGTCAGCATTTATTACTACTGTAATTTATATTAGTATAAGTTAAACATACATATATTTAAAAAAAAACATCTTAGGTAAAAAATCTTTTTCACAAATTCTAGTTTAATATGTTCTATAGTTTTGTGGCGGATTCATGTTCCAGTTTGTTTTATTTGGGATACTTGCCTTACTACTTTTTGAAAAATGGGAC
Source organism: Listronotus oregonensis (assembly GCA_019359885.1). Lineage (NCBI taxonomy): Eukaryota > Metazoa > Arthropoda > Insecta > Coleoptera > Curculionidae > Listronotus > Listronotus oregonensis. Next base: position 123,508 of record JAHBCN010000298.1, read on the forward strand.
CTCTTCGGCCCAGGTCCCGGGGTATTGCAGCTGACCCTGTTCAGCTCTATTGACATCTATGAACTTGCAGGTTGCCTGCAACAAAACAGAAGAAAACCCCCCAAAAAACTCAAAAAATGAAAAATATTAATTTACGTTTCGGTGGCAAGTCGGCCATCGTTATCAAAATGAAACTAAAACAAAAAATAAAACTAAATTTTAAGAAATTTTTGCTCTAAAAACTAGGAAATTCTGATAGCTTTCATGACGTTTTGTCATAGTAGACACAATTTGGGGCAACTTGTAACACGCCATAATGCAGAACCCCAATATGGTGCTCAATATAAATAATAATGTTAATGATGGTGATCGAAAGATAAACCGTCGCGTTGGATACCAAATCTAAAAGTGATTTTTTAAAATTTCGGCTTTACTCGGAAATCTCCGGAAGTAGTCGGAATTTTAAAATTTTCTTAACAGCATATTGTTAGTCTTTGCCTCGATTAAACCCTTTTTGTACCTTTTATAATTTTTAAGATCCTAATAATGAGAGTAGATTTTAAAACACCCGATATATCAGGTGTTTTTTAGAGGTATACACTTTTATTTGCTAAGATAAAAAAAAAGTTTGGTATGTCGGTGTTTGACATAAATATGCTTCATTTCGCCTTTGTACTTGTTTTGTATCACTTTTGTGGTACCATTTAAAATAAGTACTAATGATATCCGGTCAAACCGGAAATGATACAAGGCAGATGAATAGGTCAAACAATGCATATTTATGAAAAATATCGATATATTAAATTTCATTTTTTTATGTTCAAAAAAAAAATTTACTCGAGAAAATTACCCCCGAGAAACACCCGGTATGTTTCTTTTTACTAACCGAAAAAGAATATCGTATTGTACGGATATTATTTAAAAAACAAAACTTCCATTAAATGTAAGAATTGTGGAACGTAAACAACACACACAGAGCGGCGAAACAAATCTTGGATCGCTGACCATGTTTGGTTCAAACAACATGTAATTAAGTAGTCTTCTTCTTCTCTGGGTGCCTTCTACATTTACTACTGTAGTCAGCGCAGCCTCTTGGGCTTTTTGTGCCTAATCTCCCATTATCTTTTATTCCAATCCTTCCATTAGTCTGGTTCCTTCTACGAATCTGTATAACCCCGAGACTGTTGGTTGATATATTCCTGTGGGCTCATTTTCGGTTGCCAAATAATGCCTTTCTTTTGTGATTAAGCGCTTCACATTCGCACAGGATATGGTAGGCTGTTTCTTCCCCTCGTCGCACATTCTGCAACTTGGGTCCCCATTATATGAGCCTATCTTGTGTAGGTGTCCTCTTAGGTTATCCTGCCCTGTTAGCTGTTTCTGTTACGAGAAGTCTTTTCCTATTTTCTCTGAGTAGTTCTTCCTTCGGTCTTTTTGATGGGCCCCTTATGAAGCTTTTTCCATGTTTTAGTTTACTGAGGCTCCCCCAGTATTCCTAGTGTTTGTTTTGAATCTATACCCTAGTTTGCCCTCGTGCTGTGATTTTGGTCACTCCAAGGGCAGGTTCTGTTAGATAGTATTATGTGGATGATCCCTGTCTCGCTAGCTCATTTGCTTTTTCGTTGCCTTCTATTCCCGAATGTCCTGGTACCCACAGGAGTATTACCCTGTTGCGTTCTCCTAGGACTTTCATTTCTTTTTGGCATTCCCATGTCAGCTTGAACGTTACCTTGGGGTTTACAAGTGCCCCTAGTGACGCCTGGCTGTCTGTTATTCAAGTGGTCAAGTGGTCAAAAGGATGGACTATCCACAAGGAGCCCCATTGGAAAAAGCGCAAATTTAAGAAAGTTGTCTTTTCTAAGAATAATAATATTTTCAGCAAACCGAGTGTGAAAATACCCTTTATTTGGAAACCACTCTTAAAGAGCACCAATGTGGGCGTCCTGAGTGAACAACTGCACGCTTGAGTGCAAACTTAATTTATACTTACAAACGAACAGAGATAAAACTGCCCGAAACGTTGTGTAAATAAATAAAATAAAAAAATCAAGGTTCAAATTCAGACAGACATCGTATTATATTTTTCCCACAGGCTACAAAATGAAACTGGAGGCTACTAGAAATTAATCGAAACGGCATTTTTAATTATTTTACCGCGTTAATTTTATAGCTTTAAAGAGATTAACTTCTAATGCGAGAAAGCTCTTTTAGAAATTATGTTCACCTCGGGATAACTAATTAATGCCGGCAAACAAAGCCATAAACAGTATTAACATGATATCCATTACGGGTTTTTAATTATTTAAATGCATATCGGCTTATGGTGTAATATTTCATTCGGAGGGTGACACTACATTATAGAACCGATAATACTTCCTTATATGAAATGCTTTTACCATCGATTTTAGTTAAATACAGGGGATTTGTTTTGTAACTCAGTCAAATTTGATTCTCAAACGTCTCGATTCGTGTGTTTTTTTGGTATACGAGGTTAAGTATTCTCGAGCACCACTCGAATCTTAAGTAACCACTCGAATGTAAAGTTGTGGCAACATGGGAAATCTATTGAAATTGTAGCAGAGCGCATATTTTGGAAACCAAAAAATTGTATACAGTATGTTTGGCGATGGGGTAGATAAAAGGGTAAACAGACCAAAAATTTCATTTTTCGAGGAAAAGTAATCCTTTATAAGAAGTTTTGCTTGCCGGAAGAATACGATTTTCGATGGAAGAAATTAAAAATTGTATACAGGGTGTCCCAAAAATTAAAAATTCGATTTTTTTTACAAGAATAAAGTTCCCTTATTTCAAAGTTTTTAACAAAATGCTACTTAAGAAAATTATTTGAAATTATATCTTTCAGAATATTGTTTTTCATTAGGTTTAGATAGTAATCATTTTTTCGGTTTAAATTTGCATTTCACTGAAAAGTTTCGTAGGTACACCTTTGATTTTGTATACCTTTATATATCACCTTTGAATACTTGGTACTTCCCTAATAAATTCTGACAGTGTCAACCAAACCAGACCTCAGTATCAACTTTTGGATTTTTTATTAATTTTTACAAATGTTAACAACCAAGCAAAAATACATTTAATCCAATGTTATGGTAACGAAGATTTTTTGTACAGAAACGTAATAGAAAAGATGCATGAAAGGTTCCCTAATGTTCCCGTGACCAAATGGGCGGTCTGCAAGCTAGTAAAAATGTCGAGAAAGAGCATCTGTACTGAACCTAAAAAAAAGTAAAAATCCCATAATGAAGATAACAAAGCGACTCTACTTGTATTACAGTCTGTTAGAGAAGACCCCATACTATCCTTGAGGAATTATTACGGGGCTCCCACCTCTCCATATAATGATTAAGGCCTCAGCAAGGGAAGGTGCACTAAGACTGGAGTGTGGAGGACGGTGGAGGACCAGGGGGGACACTGTGACATCATGGGTCAAGTGAGAACTGTGGCTCTTTCGATAAAGCAGGATAGCATCCCTCCAGTAATCCACTTAGACCTCATGCACAAGGTGGACATGGCATCGGCAGATGACTGGGCTCACAAACGCTGTGGGACACCAAGCGAGGGAACAGTTATCTACACAGATGGCTCGAAGAAAGGAGGCCGCAGAGGCTTTGGTTTGTAGAAAGGACGAACTACAAGTTCTATGGAACAATGAGAAAATATGCAACCGTATTTCAGGCGGAAGTTATGGCAATAGCCAAAGCCATAGAATACTGCCTTAATAGAAGATACAGGGGAAAAATAACTATATGTACTGACAGTAAGGCAGCGATCGGGGCGCTACCAAATACAGTGCATAGATCAGAACTTACAAATAGATTTCTGGAAGCAATTAATGAACTAACGAAAACCGCCAGAGTAACCCTGGAATGGGTCCCTGGACACAAAGGGATCCCGGGGAATGAAATGGCTGACAAACTCGCCAATTTGGGAGCTGAGGACAATGGACCTGAATATACCGTGGGAATCTCTTACAACACGGATATGACAGAGATAGCAACATGGATAGAGAAACGGTTCAATGAGAACTGGAAAAAGACAAAAGCCAGACAATCAAAGGCTATTATTGGGGAAGAACTATGGAAGGACCTACCGATGAACATAAAGGACTTCAATAGGGTGCAAATGAGAAACCTGACAGGCATACTGACAGGTCATTGTAGAAACAGACACTATCTCAACAAGATAGGAAAAAGCGAGACAAGTACATGTAGATGGTGTGGAGAGGGAAGAGAGTACGCCATACATGTACTTAGAGATTGCCCAGCACTAGTGCACATCAGGGGGAAATGTCTAGGTACGGCATGGCTGGACCTAAATGACATAAGATTCCTACCACTAACGGGACTCGCATCACTAGTGAGGAAATTGGGGCTCTAGTAAGCAAAACGACAGCACCATGTCAGTGTAAAAGGAATGCATACGTAAGGGACAGTACAGGGTGACGAAACCTGTGTATGCTTAAGGGTGGGTGTAGAGCATAATGGGCTTAGGCCTCAGTGCTCAGGGCCCCAGCGAGGGAACTCACCATGCTACAATAGATAGATAGATAGATCCTCGAGGAAATTTCCTGGCGGTCACCCATTTGGTTACTAACCGTGACAGGCATTGTTTAATTTCGCTTAAATAAAAATCATGTATATAAAAAGCTAATCTTCTCTGCATTGAGATTTAGATTTAAAAAAAAACCTTCTAAAATCCCTTAAGGTCCCACTGCGTTTGGTGAAAAACGGACTGAAATAGATTATTTATTAAATAAATAGGCATATAGGGTCCGATTGTGTAAGAAAAGTTTTTGACATTCCTTTTTTCTATCTTTTTTAAAACATTGACAAACTTATGAGTTACCTTTAAGGGCAACAAGGACATGTGATCCTTATTTTGACTTTGTCTTTCTTTATATTTTTCCAGAATCCTAGTCATGTTGAAAAATAGTAAAAATAGATATTTTTAATATAATACAGATTATTAAATGTGAGTTTTCCAATCAAAGAAAAGGCTTGCTTGCTTATTTATAGACCGACTTTATTAATGCGGCAAAACTTTTTTAAAGCCTAAAAATAACCGTACCGTTAATATATATTTAATCAAAACCCTTGTAAACATTAATATTATTCAATCAATATACATGTCGATCCTGCTTTACGTATAAGTCTTGGCTATTTGTAATTTTGTTGAACGAGCTTTTCAAACAAATTGCACAAAAATGACTGAAAACAGTCCGGAAAACTTAAAAGGGATTTCGCATTCCAGGCAGTTAGTTTTGCTTCGTTTTACTTTATGCAGTTCTCTTAGAAAACAGTTTTTGCAGCATACTCAAAAGAAAATTGTGATAGTAATTTTAATATCATTTTAAATTTTTACATTTTTCTTTAGTAATTTTCAATTTTAAAAGACGCTCTTAAACTATAAATAGCAATCAATAATTTGACTAACAATAATAAAAGGAAACAAGGAAAAGTTTTTAGAATATAAGAAATAGGCACCAGATTTTACATGTTGGCTAATTCTAACATTGCAATAACCAAAATTTGCTTAAAAACAGCAAGAGTTCTTTGTCAACTTTATCAAGGTGGGCATTTTTTTTTACGAAATTCTACTTTTGATAAAGTTGACAACTAACTCTTGCTGTTTATAAGCAAATTTTGGTTATTGCATATCGTTCGAAAGGGCATGAATTGAAGATGTTTTGGACTAATTAGAAATACTCGATCATTTCTAGTTTTTTTTTTAATGCAATGCAAAGTTGACTCTTATTTTTACCTCTTTTTGTGGTTTGAGGGCCCGTATTTTTCTTTGTAGCTGTCTTAGGCCCCAATTATTAAATTTGTATAATTCTAGTGTTAGTCTAGATTAATATAAAATTAAAATGTTGTTTCATGATTTTGTAAAAAGTTATTTAAGTTTAAAATTCAAAAATTCAAAGTTTTGGAAAAAAATTGTAAAAAAAATACTTACGGCCCAGGTCATATCTGTGTGGACCGCATAGTAGACGGCCCCACCTATCTCAGATTTACGTATATCTACTCATGCGCCGAACACCCTGTATATCTAGCCAAAAAAATATATCTAAATTTATACAGAGCATAAGGTTGAGTTATACAGAAAAATTATTTCTTTATTATTTATGTATCCGGTCAAAGAACAAATACATTATTATTTTTTATTGTTATGTTTTAATTTGGATAACTCAATTCCCCTTGGTAAGATTTGGTAAAATGTCGTCGTACACCCCTCCTCCTTTCCTTACGTGAGATTTACTTTAAAATTTTTTGATACTTAAATTTATTTTCATGTATTTTGCTACTTATCACTAAATATATAGGTGGTAATACTAAAATGAGAGAAGAAAAATAAAATAAATACAACGTTTAAGGTTTATTTAAAAAGGAAACACTAAAATTAAAAAATATATATTGATATATTTTTTATTGTTTATAATAATAATGTATAATTCTTTAAATTTTAAAGTTGACGTGAGATTTTTAATGATCCTCCACTTCATTTAAATGAGATTCGGTGAGGTTTTGCTGCCCCCCTCTATTTGATGTTTACAATATTGTGGAAACAAAACTGATGACTTTTTTTAATTTGGCAGTTAAATTCTGCAAAAAAAAATTGTTTGTGGCTTAAACTTTAACGATACTTCGTTATGCAGCACGGCCCAATTATGTTTAATAGTAAAGAAATAAAAGTTCTGGTTTGCAGTTGGTTAAATACTATATTTTGTTCTAAAGTACGCCGTATTCTAACATTCGCCGTAGGCTAATTTAAAATTGACCTTTTTGTTAGAAAGTATAAAAACCAAAAGTTTTAAAAACTGCTTTAAACCCGAAATAGGGCTAGCTAATGGAAATCTGGAAACGAGAAAATCTTAATTTTAAAAAGTTCCCGATTAAAATATGGAAAAAAGTCATTACATAAAATACAAGACAAGCCACATTTTAAATTATTTTTTTTATTCTTACCGGCATTTATGTATGGTAATGTTTATCATCTATCAGCTGTGAGCTTTACATTTTCGTCGTGTAGAAAATAATTGTACAAACCTTATATGTTTTTGTCAAAAAATGTTAAGATAAACATCAGCTTACCGGGTGGTGCGTCGCCGAGCGGAACATAGGAAATCCCATGTAAATTTTAAGGGGGTCAATTATCGGCTACCCTGTACATTTTACAGAAAAAATGTAAGATAACTTTTTAAAGAGACCAATCTGACAAGCCCGTGCCAAGTTTTAAAAAATTAGCGAATTTTGAATTATTCAATTATATGTAAATGCAAAATTACCAAATTTTCGGTTCAGGTAAAACCAAACAGACACCAGTAAAATTAATATTGTCTCTGACATAAGGAAAAGTGTCAATAAATCAGTGACAGTCGCTATTTGAAAAAAAAAATATGAATTATTCAATCGACGAAAAAGTACCCATAATTAAGTGGCATTATGCGGGAAACAGTTTTAGAGCAGTATCTGAAATGTTTTCAGTTTATTTCCCCACCAAGCCCATTCCGTCCATTTCAACTATTAAACGTATTGTCAGTAAGTTCAAGTCCAAAGGTACGGTAATAAATCATTGTAAATGTTCAACTCAGGATATCGAAAATAGAGCCGAAGAAAGAGAGAACAGAGATCTTAATATTCTACTGAGTGTGGAGAAAAACAAAATGTTTAGTACGAGGGTTCTTGGGCAAGAGGTAAATAAACATCATACAACGGTATTGCGCACTTTGAAAAAACACATATATTATTCGTATAAATTCGAAAAACATCAAGAGCTGTAGGAAGGAGATAAAGAGCAAAGAATGGCATTTTGTTTTAAAATGATGGAAAGAGCAAATAACGATAGAATTTTTTTAAGAAATAGTTGTTTTACCGATAAAGGTACATTTACCCTCAACAATGAGCCATATGTTCAGAATTGCCGGTATTGGAGCCAAGAAAATGAACAACGCTTTGTTCATACTTGGACACAATATTTCCAAAAAACAAATGTATTCGTGGGAATTATCGGACACCATATCATTGGACCCTCAAAATCAAATTGGTCCCGCCTTGGAAGAAGTTGTTCGGGAAGATGAAAATGCTTTTAACGGCAATAACATTTTGCAAACAACAGCAAAATATTATTGGTCCACGGTACCGGATACTTTGGCCAGCCAGGTCACTTGTTTTTAATATCAACTTAGCAACGTTAGAAATGAATTTTACGAGTATGATGGGTTGGGATATTGTTTAGCTGTTAATGGGGGGTTGTTTGAACATTTGATTAATTAATGTTTTTATGTAATTCTCTATTATTTTTAAAAAAGTTATTGTATTTTATTTCATTTTATTTTTCCACACCTAGTAAAATTATAAGAGTTCAGTTTTCTCTTTTTTTGGATCTATTTTCGATTTTTTGAGTTAAACATTTACAATTATTTATTGCGATGACTTTGGACTCGAATTTACTGACAATACGTTTAATGGTTGAAATGGACCAGGTAGGCTTGATGGGAAAATAAATTGATACTATTTTAGATACTGCTATTGGTTTAATTTAATTCTAGTATGATAAAATATTTTTTTAATGATTGCTAGTAATAATTGTAATTAGTTAAACTTAATTGTTACATTAAATAAAAGGTTTGATAAAAAAAATAATGTTAACGTGTCTTTTACTTTGAATTTAATGGTTGTGAAATTGATGAAACGAAAAAACACATTTCTTGTATTCGGCTGTACGTCAGATTTGACAAAGCCTTATAACAAATTGTTTGCTGGTGGCTGGACCCGATTTGTAAGTAAATTTTTTGACATTCCTTTTCTCTATCTCTTTCGAAACAGTGACAAACTTATGAATTACATTTAGGGGCAACAAGGACATAGGATCCTTATTTTGACATTCTCTTTCCTTATATTTTTACAAAATCCCAGCTCTGGTGTCTGTTTGGTTTTACCTGAACCAAAAATTTGGTAATTTGCAATTACATTTAATTGAATAATACAGGATTCGCTTATTAAAATTTTTTGAAACTTGGCACAAGGGTTTGTCAGACTGGTTTCTTCAAAAAGTTATCCTACATTTTTTCTGTAAAATGTGCAGGGGAGCCAATAATTAACCCCCTTAGAATTTACATGGGATTTCCTATGTTCCGCTCGGCGACGCACCACTCGGTATGTATATGTATAATGCTCATTTTAGTTTTGTTTCTATATTTTATTATAAACAAGATTCCTTTAAAAAAACAGTGCGTGTTTTCACCTATACTACCGTCCTACAATTTATCAGCTGCTCCTAGACATATTTATTTAATTTTTTTTTGTATAGTTTAAATAATTAAAGGTCAATTAGGTAAGGCACAACAAAGCTCCAGTAAATATTATTATAGTTAAATTACACAGTCGTTTCATAAAAGCTTTTCATTTGATTAAACCAATTGTCGGTAGTTAAATTATTTTGTTAAATCAAATTAGACGGGTAATTGAGTAAGTTACTTAATAGGGAATGTTATGTAATTGCATAGTGATGATAGAAACTAATTGTCTGCATTAAATTCAATTATTGGACCTTTAATTGGTTTTTATTGTATTGCTATTAATATACTTAATAAAAAAATATATCCAATAAAAATATGTGTCGTATTTTACCACGTATCAGGACAAACAGCCTAATATGTTGCCAAAAAATCGTATTTTTTTATAAATGTGTGACTTTTATGGTATTTTATTATGAATAAGGGGTGTAGCCGGATAAGTATGGTAAAATGGCCCCTATGGCTATTGTAAAAACTAGTATAAGTTTTAATATCAGCACACTCTGAAAACATCATACATACATACAATTTCTGGCATGGATTCTTAAACGGTTTTTCATAATACTCGCAAAGCTTATAATATTTTAAATTGATTTTTCTCAAAAACTATAATAGATAAAAATATGGGGGCCAACACCAGCTTTTTAAGAACTTTTTAAAAAATATTACAGATTTTTTTGACATTTCTACAAGTTTTTAAATGGTCCAAAAAATGCAAAATTATTTTAGTAATTGCTTTTATGCACGTTCCAATATACTTACACCTACCAATAAAATTGTGGATATTTTTTAGGGCATGTACAGGGTTTTTATTTATATTTTGACACGCATTTACAACTAAAACTAAAAACGATAGAAAAAAACTTCCTATATAAAAGTTTCATAGTTTTTTCTCTATTATCTTTTGAGCATAATGAAAGAAACAAATGAGCATCAAAAAGTTAAGAAAAATGAATAAGTTAACTTTTTTCAAATGGAACACACTGTATATTTTTATTTAGAATAAAAGCTCTTTTCATGCCCTTTTTAAAAATATATAGTTTGTTGGTATTTCATTTAGCCGTATTGAAAATATTTAAGTTTTTAATTAAAAAATCAATGGAAAATAAAAATCAGCATTGCCTTAGAAAACAAATGATTTATTTATTACGAACTTTAAGTATAAATAATTACAAATGTTCGACGTAACCTCCACCATTTTCTCTGCACTTGAAAATGTTTCTCCTCAACTTACGATTAATCGCGTTGAAATCAAATTCGGACCGGTTCCTATTAAGTAACATTATTTCATTTTCAATTTTTTGTCTTAGTATGTTTATATTTTCTGGCCTTTCGTAATAAATTTTATTTTTTAGGTAACCCCACAAAAATATATCCAGGGGGTTTAAGTCGGGGCTATTGGGCGGCCATCTAATAGTGCCTATCCAAATTCCGTATTTCTCACTAAGATACTGAGTTACTGGTGCAACATTGTGTGGGGGTGTCCCATCCTGGTGCCAGATAATGTTTCTGTATTGCTGAAGAGGAATGTCTTCAAGCAGATTTTCGATCTCATTTTGAATAAAATGCAGATACCTATCTCCCGTTAGAGGTCCTTCAAAAATTATTGGTCCAATAACCTTACTGCCCAAAATGCCACACCAAACATGAAGAGACCTACGTCCTTGTATCTTAACAGGTTGGTTTTTGTGAGGGTTTTCAGTTGCCCAATAATGCTTGTTCTTTCTTTTATACATCCCCGCCGTAGTGAAAGTTGCTTCATCAGTAAATAAAATGTTGTTAAAAAAATGTCCATCGTTTTGAAGATTACAAATCATTTCTTGACAATAATTAAGTCGTTGAATCTTATGAGCGTCGGTTAAATTTTGAACTGGCAAAAATTTGTAGGGATGAAAATTATGTTTCTTTAATGTACTGTGAATTTTTCCCCAGGATTTGTTTCTATAATTTGAAACGGAAGGAATTGAACCTTCGGGATTTTCTAAAAAGTTATATCGCTTAGATTTTGTTTTTTGTTACTCCTAAAATAAAACTTACCTTCAAAATGAAGCAAAATATTTAAATCTTGCTCTTTATTTGCAGCCACTGTTTTCGTTTTTCTTTTAACGCTTTTTGTTTCTCTAAATACGAACAATATTATCGAGTTTCTCGAAGGTATTTGCTGCCGGGGAAAACGTTGGTGATGTTCATAGCGAACTTGCGAGATGTTTTCATTATTTGCGTAGAAAAGACGTATTATTTCGTGTTTTTGATCTTGGGATATCCCATAGTTAAGCATTTTTTGATATAAATGAAGCGAGCCAAAATATCAAGACGTGTCAAGGTGCTGTCAAAACGTATAAACAAAAACAAGTCATTTGTTTTCCAAGGCAATGCTGATTTTTTTTTTCCATTGATTTTTAATTAAAAACTTAAATATTTTCAATACGGCTAAATGAAATACCAAAAAACTATATATTTTTAAAAAGGGGATGAAAAGAGCTTTTATTTTAAATAAAAATATACAGGGTGTTCCATTTGAAAAAAGTTAACTAATTCATTTTTCTTAACTTTTTGATGGTCATTTGTTTCTTTCATTATGCTCAAGAGATAATAGAGAAAAAACTATGAAACTTTTATATAGGCAGTTTTTTACTATCGTTTTTAGTTATAATTGTAAATGCATGTCAAAATATAAATGAAAACCCTGTACTTTTACTACAACAAAGCGGATTAAAATTAAAACTGCTCTTTTTGAGTAATAAAAAAAATTCTAAAACATGCTGACCCAGTTGCCTTACTCTCAATGTATTCTCTAATTCAACCTCAAAGTATTAGAATATACTTATTAGTAAGCTTTTTAGGTTCAAAAGAATGTTTTTTACTGCGTATAGTGATGGACAGGCTGCGGAGTGGGAGATATGTTCGGAAGCTATACACACACATCTCAATCTGTTTCTTTATATGCATATAAAGTATTAGTGATGGGCATATTCGGATGATTTTAATATTCAAATATTTGTATATTGATTCTTGTATTCGGAAGATCATTCGACATATGAATATATTGCGCCGACCGCCGACCGTCGATTTACCCCGAAGTCGAAGCGTTTGTTTTCGAAATAACGAATTATTCCGGATGAATCAGTTGTCGGAAGATGAAAAATAAATTATTTTGTTTCGGCTTTTGATTTCATTCAACTATTTTTGTTGTTGGGTTGATGTTGTGTTCGCATACGTATTCGTGTACGTTTTTAATTTGTTCTGCTGTTGTTGGTGGGCGGCGGCAGTTTTGTTTTCGTTTTAATTCGTAATTATTGGTGTGGTGTATAAATAATTAATATATAGTTCAACCGAAATAGGTTATCATAGAATGCGTTTGACAATTAAGATTTTATCGCATTGCTATTTTATTATGTTCCACAAGTAATAGGTTTAAATATTACTTTATTTAATGGCGTAATAATAATTAAATATAAAATTATGTGGTAACGAATCACAATGTGGCATCCGACATTTAAATTTTCAAGTGCATTCTTTTGATAGCTCTTCCTATTTCGGTCGAAAGAGGATTGACCTTAAATGAACCGCGAATCAAATGAAATATCATCCGATAAGTAGCGGTAATATACCCCAGCTGATTGGAATACGAATATTCGAATATCCGAAAGAAATATTCGAATCATTCGAAACATTTCTATATTCGAATATCGTTCGGAAGAATATTCAGAAGGTTCCATCACTATAAAGTATTGAGAGTTACATATCATTCGTTTTATGCTCAATAAATCTATGACGGCAATGTACGTAATGAAGTTCAATAAAGTATAGTGTGATAACTGTGATAACTTCAAGTTTATATATATTATTGAATAATTAATTTTCTTTGTATGTTAATATCTAAAATAATAGTTTTATTACTTAAGTTACTAGTAAAAATATGATTTTGATTAACGTTCCACTAAAAAAATTGAAAGTCTCCAAATGTTTGGAAAGTTAATGTTTTCAATCTTAAGAATTTAAAAAGTACAGAAAACTTATGTTTTTGAACTCGAGAAGCTTACTAATATGTATATTCTAAAATACTATGAGGTTGAAATGGAGAACACATTGAGAGTTAGGCAACTGGTTCAGCAAGTTTTCGTATTTTTTTATTCATCAAAAAGTGCTTTCGTTTATTTTAATCCCCTGTGTTGTAGTAAAAGTACAGGCCCTAAGAAATATCCACAATTTTATTGGTTGGTGTAAGTATATTGAAATACAAATAAAAAAATTACTAAAATATTTTTTTTTTGGACCATTTTAAAACTTGTAGAAATATCAAAAAAAAATCTATAATATTTCTAGAAAAGTTCTTAAAAAACTGGCAAATTTAATTTTCTAACGCGTAGGCTACGATGATTTTTTTAAATAAATTTAACCTAATAAAGACTCTCTTAAATGGTATATTATTCTTTGATTTATTTAATTGCATCATATTATAATAGGAGTGTTAATTATATTATTCATCATTTTTTACTGTTTAAGTACCCAGCTATCTCTGCTTTTTACTACAACCTAAAGCGAAGTTAATTATTATTTTGAAAGTTTCCCTTCACATTTGGAGTTATTTTAAATAACATGTTTTTGTTTATATCCGTTGATAAACAAAATACATAATTATTCCAGGTATTGCTTTTTAGGAATGTATGTACTCATAAATTATAGGGAAAACGAATATATATTATGAACTTATTAAAATATGCAAAGTAAAAAAATTTCCTTTTATTAAGTTTATTAATGTTTGCAGTAATATTACAAAATTGATTAATTAATCTAAAGATCATTGTATTTTAAAAAAAAAAGTAATTGATCGATTTTTTCAATTAGTAAATCATCTTAACATCCCTTTAAACATATCAATACCCAATTTTAAAAAAACAAGAGTATTTGTCAATTATAAAATAAATTTGAAAAAATGACAAACTTAATAAAATTTTCAAATTACTCTTCTGTTAATAAGAAATTGGGATATTATTAATATGTTTCAATGAATTGAAGAACGACTATTAGAAATACCATTTCATTTTTTAATCAATAAAGAATTTAAATTATGTACCTTTTTGGGTTTAAACCTATTTTTTGTACTGTCAGGCCCCAATTTTGAATTTGTATGATTCTAGTATTGCCTAGATTAAAATAAAATAAAAATTTTTTAGTTTTGTGATTTTTTAGAAAGTTTTGTTTAAATCAAAATTGAAAATTTAAAATTTTAAAAATTCTCAAAAAAATTAGGCCGTTCAAAATATCTGGGTGAACCGCATAGCAAACGGCCCCACCTATCTCAGATTTACGAATATTTACTCATGTGCCGAACACCCGGTATATGCTTGCAACTGAATGTTATTTCACTTTACATTAAGAAAAATGTAAAATTATATTCCAACTTATTAAATTCGAGGATTAATTTGTATTTTAATATTTTACCAAATACCATTGGATTTAAAATATATTACTAAATATATCTGAACTTGTTCTGGTTACTAAACGTGTGGACACATTTGGTGGTTTTTAACTAGATTTATATCCTTTTGATTAATTTTATGGCAAATATACTAAGCCACTTTGATTGCACCATTAAAAAATGTAATTCGTAATTTAAAATATTGAAGTGATTACATTGTTTTAGTCTAGGGCATAAATGCTTATTAAAAATTTTTCTAATATAAAACTTTCCCGTTGAATATGATACTTAATTTTAATTGAGTCTTTTATTTTTTCTTATGGACTTTATAGTAAATTAAATATTTCTATTTTTAAAAAATTTCGATCGGATGGTCACCAAAAAACTTTTATATTTACAAATTTGGTGCCTAAATTTCAGCCACTTCTCTTAATTTTTTCCTTAAAAGTGTTGTTTATATTTATCATCAATTCATCAGTTTTTTTAAATGTAATTTTCAATGTTGAAAGATGGTTACAGAGAACACCATAAGTAATGTTACCCAGTGCCCTAAATAAAAAAAAAACGAACACAATACGTGCACGTATGTTAAACCAAAGAAAATGAAAACCGCATCTTATCTTAATAGTATCCGGCTATGCCTGATACGCATGGTTGCGTTTTTGTGACAATATGTATGTATTTGGTCGTATTGTACATTACTGATTGTCAGACCGATAGTCGTGATATACAGGGGAACATGCGATGGATGTTATGGTATTATTGAATTAAAATTAAAATTTAATAGGTAACCTGAAACCTACGCTTCTTAAAAAACACTATTAATGTCCGACTGGTATATTATTTGACAAATAATAATATTATGTCAAAGTCGGTTAAATACGAAATATTACCCTAGGGCGTTATTAAAAATAATAACGCCCTAGGGCCTACAAATTTACCAATAAATAAACAATAAATTATCTTCTTTTAAGCATTTATTACGAAAATACAAACATACTTACACAAAATATACTTATCATAATAAAAAATATTTTTTAAAGTAAAACGTACAATTTTCAAACTGACCGGAAAATTCCACATTTCCATACCCCACCGCAGTTGCTGTGTTACTTGAAGTAATACTTTTCCCAAAAGCATTAGCCAATTTGGAACTTTCACTATCATCCACGTACCCTCGTGCTACCGAAGAACTCTTCCAGCCTCCTAACCTCATTAAGCTCTCGGAACTTCCTCCCGCATCAGAATGAATTGTTGCCGCTGTACGTCTTAAACAATGACCTGTGTACGCCTTAGCATCAGGTAAACCCAAATATGTAGCAATCTTAAAGGGTATATTTCCAAATGTATTTTTACCTATAGGCTGCACAGTACATCGTTCATCGCGATAGCCAAAAAAACCTATCAATAGGTGCACTTTTAGGTCGCAAAGACACATAGTCCCGAATTAACTTTGTTGCGCACATTTCACTGTCATCAATAACCAAAAAGCTCCTTGCTTGCTCATTTTTACTTTGTGGAATGTCAATAAATATATGCTGACCCATATCACGCACATCGGAAAACTTCATTTTCACAAGCTCGTCTCTTCTACAAGCTCCGAATACACCTATCACTAATGCAACTTTATCTGCCAAATATTTTTCAGTCGGCGCTTCTTTCAAAAAAGTTATAACTTGTTCGCGAGTCAGAACCTTCGACTTTTTAGGCTGATAATTTCTTCCAAGATGCTTTAGGAACTGTTGCAGATAAATCAACTTTTCATTACCTCTTATCTTCTTATGAACTATTAATTCTTTACGTAACATTGAAAACTTTGTCCAAAGGGAATTTGGAGAATATAGCTCTGACAAATCTTGAAAATAAGCCATCAAAACGGTTTCGTCCACACGGTCCACGCAGTGTTCCGTCAGCCAGGCCTCAAAATGGAAATATTCTTGCTCGTAAATCCGCCTAGTTTTTTCAGGTACAAGCGCATGCTCAACTTTAGCAGCTTTCACTAAAATATCTTGGGGGAGATGGGGTATTTTCCACTACTTCGGACATTTTTATGCCTCAATCGCAAAATTATTTTTTATGTGCTGTCTTATTGACAAATAACTTACAACCATGGTTACCACAATTACGTTTCGACAATTTTTTCAGGTAAATGCTAGTACTTGATTTGGTTTAAACTAATACATTCAAAATTCATTCAAATTTTCTCATATAAAGAATATTTAGTCGGACATTAAACGTTGAAGGCACCACGGGTATTAAGGATAATAACGCTTTCGGTCAACGTATATCCCTCGGGCCAAAGGCCCTTGGGAAACACACCATCGACCTCAAGCGTTATTATTCTTATAATACCCTTGATACCTTAATAACTATAACACCTGTAATTTAGCCCATAACTGTTTTTTACTATTTCTAAAAGACGCCCTTTTAGAGTAATGAAAGGTGAAAACTCTTCAATTATTCTAAGGTTTAAAGCAAAATTTTTAAATTAGTATAAGGTAGAAATTCAATAGATTTGGCCTCCAGCTTTAGTTATGTTTCCGAAAGCAAGTATTCGAAAACAGGCAAAAACTATCCGGCTTAAAATAAATATGACAGAATCGTTGACAGATTTATTAACAATATTTAATACAGTCGTTACTGAGGTAACGATTGATGACACGATGGACAGATCCGTGAAATAATCGATTTGTTTAGCCAGTTACATTTTTCCTTCTCCCTTTTTATCCGATATAGTACGGAAGGTGGTAGACATTTTAGAGTGGGTACCTGAATCACTAAGAAATCTTGTACATTGGTTCTTTTATAATATCTTAACACAAAAATGCAGACCTGGCTAAAAGGCAGCGGCGCTTAATTGGCACAGATTTTAACAGAGCAATCTTTATATACAAAAGGAACTATTGTTAAAGAGATAGATCATTTTGGTAGGACGTTCTACCTACCAGGTGATAAAGAACGTGATACACAAGTGCGAATGAAGAACGGTATGGGTAATTTGAAGTGCAAGAGAGAGCGTATATAGGCCGCTGTCTCAGCTGGAAGACGTTGCGATTCAAGAACTATTACAAAATGTATTAAATTAGTCCACAGAGAATACATGAAAAAATCTTTAATTTACGGCCTTATACTAAGTATAAAAAGATATATACAATTTACTACAGGGTTCCCCATAAGAGACTACACATTTGCTCAATAAAATTGTTAAAACTTAATAAAACTAACCTTTTAATACACTTAATTACAGTTCGCTCTTTAGGATTTACTATAACATACGACTTATCCAAACATTTTAAAATTACGTCTTTTAAGTAAGTGCCATTACCTTCAATGCACTTTTCAAGATTTGACAAGAAATGATTCATGACACGATAAAGGAAAAGCTGATCTATTTACCGGACCTCTTCAGGAATTCGGACTTTAAGATCTTGGATGTTTTCTGGACGAGTGGTAAAAACCTTTGACTTTAAATAGCCCCACAGAAAAAAGTCTGGTGCAGTTAAGTCCAGGGACCTAAAAAGCCAATTTAAATCCCCAAATAGTGAAATAAATCGGCCATTAAACACTTCTCGCAGAACTCTTTTAGAGTTTTTAGCGGTATGTACTGTCCCTTCATCCTCTTTTATTAAGTTATTTTTTATGTCTTCACGCAAAAAACTCGTTGTTGAACGGAATAATCCATAAGAATTAAAACTAAACATTAAATTATTTGTTTAAACCTAATGATGCTTCATTAGAAAAATGACCTTTAAGGAAAATTAATTTTTCCTAGTTTTGTGACAGGTGCCTACTCGATTAATAATAGGTTGATTTAAATCCCAAAGGTCATAGAAGATAATAACATAAAAAACCTACCTACTTATCTCATATAGAATTTATTTTAATATCAAAATAGGTAGTCTCAAGAAACTTAAGTTGAGTTCGTTGGGTAGTCTATTATGGGGAATCACAACTAACCCTGTATAATCTTTGTCATTTATAAGTAAATAGATCATAAATTCAAAAAGTATTTATATCTACTCTAAAATACTCAGTAAATACCTCATAGGTAAGTCACGTGGTTTGGTAAGAGCCAATTGCATCCCAACGTCTTTCAGCTGAGACAGAGGCCGATATAAGCTCTCTCTTGCACTTCAACTTACTCCCCGCTGTTTACTCACACTTATGTATTACGTTCTTAATCACCTGGCAGGTAGAATAATCCAGCGAAATGATCGTTTTTTTTTACAATAGTGTGTTTTGTATATAAAAATGTCTCTGTTAAAATACCTTCAAATTTTGTGGATTACCTTCAAACTAATAAAACTATTATTGTAACCTTTTGGCGCAACTGTATGTAAAAATTAAATTAAAGAAAATATCAGGTTACCGAAAAACCAAAATCATTTATCATTAATACAGCGCACCCTCTTAAAAAAACTCAAAAAATTATCGAAAAAATCAATAAACTAAAATACGAATTGTTGCAATATCCACCCTATTCGCCAGACATACCTACCTCTGTACGTAAATTTCGAAGAATTGATGAAAAAAAATTACGTGAACAACTTTAAATAATGTTATGTCGTTGACTACAACTACTTTTAAGAATGATCAGGTAACAGGTTTTATACAAAAACAAGGCTTTCTATACATGTGATTTCCTTTTAAATATATTGCACGATTCAAGACAGATTTGGAATAACCGATTTAAAGAATCGAACTTAGCGGGTGTGAGAATATGCATAAGAAAGTCTATTGATTTCCATAAAAACATACCGTAATTGTCATTTGACAAACTTTCTATAAAATTATCTAAGTACATTTTTAAGTATGCGTAGGTATGATTAGTGGGTAAATAGGTTTTTAGAATGTGCTAACCCATAATGTTTGGCTTTTGTCTTAACAACTTGCAAAATATAGTGTCAACAGCTATATCGAAAATCAAAGTAGACTTTCACAGATAATTAGTGTCTCTTGTAACATTGTTTCTTGTAACAATCGTAAATGTATATTTTCCCATTTATTTTCTGATTTTCAACCTTACTTATAGAGTTTGATACATCTCAAAATAAAGTAAATCTATTTTTAAAATCGTGTAGTATGCAGGGTGAGTTTTTTAAAGTGACACAATGCGATAAGTCAAAAACGGCTTCAAATATTTTCACGAAATTTTGGTGACGTAGTAAGTACAGGGGAGGACATATTTTACGATATTTTTAACATTTTTTCCTTTATTTTTAGTCCAATAAAGGAAGGGACAAAGCTGTAAATAAATCTGTACAGTTTTCCCTTGTGGCGCAATTCTTAGGTCTTCGGGGATGCTTTCAAGCAAAAAAAGTTTATCAACATTAACATGTGGAAAAGGGCCCAAAATGGCCCCTCAAGGCCCGAAAAATGGGTTTTTCGCTAATATCTACCAAAATATGCAAATTGGAGAATTTTTGTTAAGATAAAAAATATAGATCGATAGTTTTTGAGATAAAGGGATCCAAAAGTCCCCTCATTTCAGCTGCCGCTCTATCGCTAAAATGCCGCCATCTTCATGAATTCACTTATAAGCGGGCGGACTAATTGTTTCATTACTCGGGCAATAATGTACATTTTTTAATCATTCAAAGTTCATCGGAATGGGAAAACCCGTACCTATCATTGCATATGAGTTTGGGTCCATTCTGATTTTTCTAGAATGTTTAAAAAAGCGGTCAAAGTTTTTTTTTTAACAATATTTTGAAAGTATTTCATTAATTTATTGATATTTTTTGAAAAAATGGTTCGTTATTAACATTTATTTTTTATAATAAGACCTTAGCAAGTGTTCAATGATCCCAGAAAATTTCCATGACCATCTTTCTTGCGTTTTGATAAAAAATTGTTTTGCCCATCTGCATTTTTAGCTGTTTCCGGAGTTCTAGAAAATCTGTATGTTGTGGATTTTTCGACGGCCGTTTTTGCGAAAAATATTGGCGTTGCGAAACAAATGGTAAGGGCCATTTTTGTAGATTTTAAGGCGATCTTCATTTTTTGTCTCAACAAAAGTTCTCTAATTCGCATCCGCGAAGACCTAAGAATTGGGCCCCAAATCAAAACTGGACAGATTTATTTACAGCTTTAGGTACTTTCAGGTCTTCAGTTACTGGACTATTTCTTTTAGGGGGGAATTGAAAATAAAATATTGTGTTTATTATTTTAGAATACGAATTTACGTAAAAGTAGTCTGTGTGTAAAAAAAATGCTTTACTGGTTACTATAATTAAAGATAGTTTATTGTTGAATTTAAAAATAAATAGGATATTTTAATTGGACTAAGACGCATTTCCATCAAAAAAATACGTCAAAATATTCAACTAAGATAAAAAGATTATGCGGATTTCCATGGAAAAGGGTCTTAATCCAGGCAAAATCTCTAATTAATATTTAAAATCTTGGATTAAAATAAATAAATATAAAATAAATAATTTATATATATAATATATATATATATATATATATATATATATATATATATATATATATATATATATATATATATATATATATATATATATATTATATATAATATATATATTATATATATATATGTACTTGTTTTTCCGGTTTACAATCCGTTTGTCAGTAGATAGATTTTCACGACGTTTCGCCAACATCTCAGTTGGCATTTTCAGAAGTGATGCTTTCTGGGTGGCTGCTCGACTTGGAATGAGTGAGTCCTTTGGTCATTCCAAGTCGAGCAGCTCAATGCTCGCGAAGTTCTACACTGAGATGTTGGCAATCGTGAAAATCTATCCGACTGATTCAAACGGAAAAAATACAAAATTACATTCTACCATCCGTGAAAACCTACGTTACAACATACAGGGTAAGTCTGTGAAGTGGGACCCCCCCTTTATTCCTTTAAATATTCAAATTGGAAAAATATGTTTTATACAAAAATATTTTAGTTTTTGCTGCTCTATATTTTGCGAACAATGTTATGTATACAGGGTGTATAAAAAAGCCTGTACAAGGACAAAGTTATTTTTTTTAAATGACTCCTTATATTTTTTGTTACATTTTTGTTTTCTACATAAAATTCTAGATATTTTTTATCTGGCATATCATATCCTATATTCAATTGTTTACGAGATATTCTCATTTAAATACAAATTTAGAATGAAAAAATCCGCTCATCTCTCAATGTTGTTTTACGTTTCTATGGTTTTAGTAAAGTGACAAAACAGCCATAGTAATAATTAATAGGTAATTAGATATCACATGATGAGTAGAAATAGGTAAAACCTTAAACAAGAAAAAAACGATAAAAACATTTTTTTTCAGATTATTAAAACTGCCATTGTGACATTTTTATTAATCTCTATAGCATATACGGTTATTATGCAACTTTCAAAAAACCGCTAAAACCATATAAACGTTAAACAAAATTAAAAGATGAGCGTATTTTTCCCTTCTAAATTTGTATTTAAATGCGAATATCTCGTAAACCGTTGAATATAGGGATATGATATGCTGAATAAAAAATATCTAGAATTTTATGCAGAAAACAAAAATGTAAGAAAAAATATGGGGAGCCATTTAAAAAAATAAACTTTGTTCTTGTACGGACTTTTTGATACACCCTATACATAACGTTGCTTGCAAAATATAGAGCGCAAAAACAAAAAAAATTTTCATTTAAACATTTTGTAAATATAATTATTTTTAATTTAAATATTAAAGTAATAAACAAGGGGGTCTCACTTATAACTTATTATTATATATATATATATTTTATATATATATATATATATATATATATATATATATATATATATATATATATATATATATATATATATAAAATTTATATATAAATAATAAACACAAAAAAAAAAAAAAAGAATTAAGAAATCCGTCCAGTCCTTCTCGCGTGATGCTGTGACCAAGACATTTTAATAAATAGGGTCAGTAAAAGTGAGCATGGTATTACCAATAACGTTTGGAACAAGCTAAGATAGTTCACCTAATTTTTTACCTGTAAAATTGAGTAATTGTTTTGCTCATTGTGCCTCATCGTGCCAATAATAATTTTAATCTCGCGAGAAAGAGGAACATATTTTTTCTTTTTAGGAAGAAAAAGTGGTACTTTTCTCCCCTAAACAAAGAACGAAAATAACATTTTCTGAAATGGTAGTGCAAAAAATTATACATATCCCAACTTCTGGACCTGTAACGTCAGTTTTATTTTCTAATTACCAACCTTATGTTAAAAAATTATTCCAACAATGTCCAATATTAATTCTAGTTGGCAATGTTGTTACATAAAGAATTAGAAATTAATGGCGGAATGTTTTTTTAATATTTTAACAAAATAATATATCCTGACATTACAAGAAAAATAATATCAAATGGTTTTGTCCTATTTTAAAGTCCTTCGTAATGTAGCAGTGGCTCCAACGTAAAAATATTTTATTACTTAGTAATGAGCATCCAACCTAGGTATATTACACAGTAAAAGAAAATGCAATAATTTTAAATATAAGAAAGAAATTCAACACAGAAGCAAAATATCTGTTTTCATATTTTTAATGCAAGAAAATTGTACTTTATATCGTATAGTCCTTAATATACTTAAAAAATTTATTCATTTTAAAGGGAATTTTTTTTGTTTTCCTAATTTTTGTTTAAACTATAGGTCTTCACTATCAAAAGTCAACTTAAACAAAATATTTTGTTTTTAGTAATTATTTTAAACAAATATGCTTAGTTTTGACACAAATATGTGTTTGGTCTTTATTTGAGCTATTCTTTTCTAA
This sequence comes from Listronotus oregonensis, assembly GCA_019359885.1. NCBI lineage: Eukaryota > Metazoa > Arthropoda > Insecta > Coleoptera > Curculionidae > Listronotus > Listronotus oregonensis. Next base: position 146,996 of record JAHBCN010000298.1, read on the forward strand.
ACAAGACTCAAATAACAAAGGATTTTTAAGTTTATTTTTGAAAGGGATTATCTTTAATCTTTGAAAGTATTTAAGGAATGCGTAAATAGAATGACAGAGTTTACCTGCCTATATTACCTGTGTTGTTGCTCTTGGTTGTAGGGCAGAGCTTTAATAGTACGCCGCGAGCTTTTAACGAAATAACTGCCTACTTCGTACGTTTAATATGTGTTTGTAAAAATTATAATGTCTAAATTGTGTGTTTAATTACAATAAATATTGGTACTGTTATAAGTTAAATGGTCAATTAAGAGGCTTTTGTACCATTTCTTAAGATCTTATCTACATGTTTTTTTAAATAAATTTTACTAATGTTGTTTTTTCTTTATACAAGTTCTTTGCAGTTTCATTTTTCTTGTCCTAATTTTTATTAATTTATTTAGAAACAGTGAGTATTTTTGGATATTGGTGATCTTTTACCAATTGTATTTTTGAATGTTATTAATTCTGGTGTTTAAAACAAAGTTTTTTGTTAACAGTTTTAAAATTAGGTTTGAGAACCAAAAAATGTTTATCTGCTTTTCCTATTTCTTAATAAATATAATTCTAGCTAAGTACAGAAACTCTTAGTTTTAACAGGAGTACTAAAATTTCACACTTTGGTTAAACCACAGCTGTATATAGCTAAATATCTTATTCAAAAGTAAAAACAATAATAGAACATCGCATTTTTTTCTTTAAACAATACTGGACACTGTCAGCAACTAAATGGGTAGTAGTATAGTCCAGTAATTTTTTACCAAAAAATATTTATTTTAATCTTGTTTATCCCCGTGTTTAAATAGATGCATTGAATAGTTGATTAACATTTATGTAAAAATTAGAATCAATAATAATTTTAAATAATATGCTTTTAGCACCACAAAAGTTTTAAATGAAAATATCTCGAAAATTGTTAGGTTTATCAAGTTAATTCAGAAGTATATGTTTCATGTAAAATTAAGTAGGGAAAAAGTACATACGTGCCAAATTATCAAAAATAATATTAAAATAAAAATATAAATATTTATATATATATATATATATATATATATATATATATATATATATATATATATATATATATATATATATATATATATATATATATAGCTGGTCAAATTTAAAGGAATTTTAGAACGGAGTTTGGAATCTACATATAGGATTCCACAAGTTTTCTATGGGGTTTAAGTCGGCGACTGCAAGGGCCAAGGTAATACATGATTTGGGTCATTGTCGTGCTGGAATATTTAACCTAAAGGCATCTTTTCATCCATATACGGCATCAATTGGAATGGCAAAATGTCTTTATTACAAATCTGTCCATAATTTTAGTAATTCTATTAAGTGGTCCCATATCATTAGCGGAAAAAACAGCCCCATTCTTGTATGGAACCACCACTATGTTATACAGTATAAGCGAAATATATTTAATATTAAGTCTTTTACCTATAGAGCATCTTACATAGCAAATGCCTTCTCTTCTAAAAAAGTTAAATTTCAATTCGTCACTAAAGACTACATTTTTCCATTGCTCAAGTTTCCAGTCACGATGTTGCTTGTAAATCTGGCCTTTACATTTTTTCTTAAAAAAAATTGTTTTTCTGCTGGTCTTTGTCAAAATAGTCCGGCATCCACTAGCCTCCTCCTTACTGTTCTGGAACTAAAATTTACTTGGACAGAATTGGATATTTCGATCACAATTTGGGTTGACGTTATAAATGGATTTTTTTTGTCAATCTTAAAATAGTCGCGTCATTCTTTTTTGTTGCTTTTTTCGGCCTTCCAGTATTTTTCTTAGGTTTCTTTTAATTATACGCGATAAAATAGGCTTAAGTAATAACAAACTTCGCGCTATTTCGCAAGGTTTCTGTCCATTTTGATGACGTCTACGTATAATGTTTCAAACTTCTAAAGAAATTGTTTTACCGCGACCCATTTTTAATACAAGTGTCTACTAAGTGTAATTAAGTTTTAGACAAAACAACTACTGAAGATGTTTGTTGTGGTTAGTGTATATACAGTAGTCATCCCAATTAAGTGTCCGCCATCTGAGGATCTTTAAAAAAGTACTGTTTATTGATATGTCTAGCTTTAATAATTTCCTAGTATTTCTTTAAATAGGATATCCTGTATACATTTTTTAATGGTACAATTATCACCATTAAGAAGTTTTTTTAAAGCTTAAAAAAAACACATTTAACATGTCTATCCCTAATAGTTTTGAAAATATTGGCATTTAAATCTGAAAATTTTTTTAAATTTTTAATTATTTTTAGCAGAAGCTACATGGAAGCAGTATTAAATAGAAAGTAAAAATTTGTTAATGATTTGAATAAAAATAAATTTTCGAAATTTATTGTTGTTATATTTATTTTTAAAAGCTTTTTTTAAAAGATCTTTTTAATAGTGATACGTGTACCATTTAAAATAATGTATACAGGGTGCCCCATTTAAAAAAATACTATTTTACTATCAAATTTATATTTTTAAAACTATTAAAAAAGACCCATAGTGTTATCTTTTAAAAATTTAAACATCTTGAATTGTTTCGGGTTTTCATTTAACCAAAAATCATTGTCAATTGTTTTTATTTTTGCTTAAAACAAAAAAATGCACTATTTGGCCCCAAACTAAACAATTTATTTTGAATTTTTGACTAATAACAAAGTTACTAATGGCGGACACTTAATTAGGATGGCCCTGTATACGTAAAGCTAAAATTAAAATTATTTATGTGATTATGTATTACTTTAAAAAGATAAAATAAAAGGTATCTAATGGATTGCGACCAACAGAGTTTTCCATTTATTCTTATATTTTATTATTAAATGAATCGCCATGGAATTGCAATGTATTTTAAATAAGAAACAGTAAAACATACTTAATGATTTTTGAATAACAATAATTGTTTAATTATTTATTGTTTAAACAACCGTATTTTCTCCAAGACAAATTTTAAGGTCATATCATATTCTGACCTCCGTATTTGCAATTCTCCAGGTAACCACAGTTTAAAAGGGAAAAGAAATTTGTGTAAAGTGTTCCCTTAATAGTGTAAATTTAACGTATACTGAATTAAAATACAATGTTATTTCAACAGTTTCTCCTTTTCTAACTGAAAGAGTGTGGTATATATTCATAGTCCGATGATTAAAAGTCTTTATATGTTATTGAAAAAAAGAAAAAGGGGCGAAGGTTTGCTGATCCTTTGGTTTGACATAAAGTTCAGACAAAATATAATATAATTTTCTTATAGGGTCCTATTACAATATTGATTTTCATGAAATTTAAAAGGCCCACTATTTTTATACACGAGAAAACAAACAACGATAATATGATCCATATTTTTTTTTTTAAATTAATTAAAATTTTTATTTTAGATAAGAAATATAAAAAATTCATATAACAAGAAATAGAGTTTTTCCCAATTGCTATAAAAGTTTATAACTTTTTGGGGAGGAACAATATGAGATTTTGATTCACCCCATAGCATTTATTATAATAATATTAAATTGAACCAATCACCATCCCACAAAATAAATTAAACAATTTTAAAACTGAAATGGTTGATAAACTGAAAAAACCCCTAAAAAAAATAAAACCCCCAATAAAGTAATTTTTAATAAGTTGTAAAATTTTATATTTTTGAGTTGAGATTTTTATTTTAAAAACCGTTAATATTTTTAAAACCATTAAAAAAAAATATGAACAAATGAGTTTGATGTCTATAAAAGGTTATATAAAAAATATTTGATAAGATGAATAAAAAAAAAATACAGAAAATAATTTAACTGAGGAAAAAAATTTTTATTTTGATTGTTTCTGCAAATTTTATGATTTGATTTAAATAATAAAAAAAATTATATAAAAAACAAATGATTAATTTTGTTTTTGACCAAAATTTTTTTTTAATATTTGTTTATAAATTATTAACTTCAAAATGTTTAAATCCTATAACTAAATTCTTTTTATAGTTTTTAATCTCTAAAAATTTATAATTTAAAAAGAAAAAATTAGTATGATTTTTCTTTTTTAAGGTTTGATTTAGATTTGTTAGGAATCAGAATTTTCCTTTTTTCCCCTTTGTTTATAAACCCATTTCTTTTAAATTAATCTCCATTTCGGCTTAAAGTCTAAACCAGCTGTGAAATATTCTTTTTTTCATTCCGTTGGCAAATAGCCTGCTTGATCATGTTTAATTTGAATATTGTTCTTCCCTCTTTTTAAATTTTAACTTGGTTCATTTATAGCCTATCTTTGAATTTTAGTTCAGGAAAACCTCGTTTTTAAAGTCCCACGGTAAGCTTGTCTTTGATGAGTTTTTTTGATTTTTTATGCTATCCACAGTCAGGTTCCTCGTTTGATCCACCCTGGTTTGCCTCGTGGGGTTGGGTGCACCAAAAGCGGCCAAGTATTGGATATCTGGGTTTCCCCCCAATTTTTTCGTGCTTCCCCCCCCCATGTCCGAAACCCCAAAAGTTTCTTGTTAAATCTAGATCCAGTTCTTTTTTTATTCCATGTCAGCTTGACGTTACCTGAGGTTTACTATGCCCTAGTGACGCTTATTGCCCGCTGAAAGCTCCTCTTCTCTCCATGCTAAGATAATTCTTCAACAGAACTGTGTTTTCCCTAGTGGTTTGATAATTGTGAATTTCCTCAAAGCCCTCATCCCTCCCGTTTGAACCATCCGAGGATGATGGTCACCGTTGGAGACTTGGGCGCCAACCCACTGACCCGTACCTGAAGTTTTGGAATGAGTTGAAACATCCGTGTCCCTGTCGGGAAAGGTAAAAACAACTGACTTTATGTTGTTTTTTCAACAGGAAGACACCGTTTTCTCAGCCAAATCATCTTCTCTCCCATCTTATCCAAAAAAACTAGAAAAACCCAAAAGGGGACAAACTTTTTTTTTTAAAACTGTTTTGATAAACGTTAAAAGTTCACTGTACTCAAAAAAAAATTGGCTTAATTGACATTTTTTGTTTAAAAATTAGTTCAATTTATTTGAATCATATTTCTGTGGTTTTTTTTTTAACTTTAATTATTAGCACTACATTATAATTTTGGGCATCAATGCAAAGATGGGGTGTATCTAATTTACTTTTGCTATCAAATGGTTTTTTAATACATATTCAACGGTTTTTGAATCATAATTGTTTATTTTTTAAATTATGTACACAAGGGTTTTTTTCTCTCAATGACAAATTTAGTGAATCTTTTTTTTGTTAAAATTTTTCTACCACAGTTATAACGAGGTTTTTTTTAAAAATATTCATTGAACTTTAAAATTTAATATTTTTAAATCTGGAAAATTTTGATAATTTCCAAATTTACGGGAGGGCAGAATAAGGTCATCGATCACTTGATATTTATAAGATGGGGCCCCATGAATATCGTTTTGAATATTTATATCAGTGTTAAAAATTAAATGTGTATATGGTATGTGGTCTAAAAATTATTATTCCTTTCATTATTTTATTATTGCTTTTAGATCTTTTCGTATAAGAGAGTAAATATTTAAATTCATAAATACTAAATTTTAGTCAGGAAACTGTTTGTGCAAAAACCCCGCAAATTTTTTTTAAATTTGTATTTTGATGAATGGAAGAACTCCCCCAATCTATGTAGGAGGCTTTTCTGGTTTAAAAAAAACTTTATTGCTATCTAAAACATACACTAAGTAGTTGATCGTTAATTTAATAGTTTTTGCCTACTTTGATATTACCTAAAATAAATATCAAATTTAATAAAATACCAAAATTATAATATAAATCTTTCAAAAATTAGATGTTTATCCTTTCTCATCTCCAAAAAGAAGATTTTTGAAAGAAAATTACTTTTTCATTCCTACTAGTTAATTTTCCTTAATAGTTCCCATTCTTTAAACAATATTTAATAATTACCTTTTGAAAATCAACTTATTATGATTTAATAAAAATGTTTTAGAAAAATTAAATAATGTCCGAGTTGTAATTAAAAATGTAGTCTTACTTGTTTTAATTTTGTAATTTTTTAACCCTTTAAAAAAATCCCCCCCTACAAAAATTTTAAATTCCAAAAATAGTACAAACCGCGGGTTTTTTTTAAAAATGCTTTGAATCCCTAAAAATTGGAAAATTGTTTTGATAACCTTAAAATATGCATTACGCTGATGAGCGCTTTTTTAATTTTTTAGCGAAACACCTCACATTATAAAACCTTTAAAAACCTTTCTTTCAAAAAGTTAAACGAAAAATGTAAAAAAGTTATTTAAAAAAAATTTTTAATTTTAAATTATTAGTTGAAGTATTGAACCCTGTCGTTTTTTCGATAAAAAGTTCTTTAAAACCATTTTTCTTTTCAAGACCTATAAGGTCTTGTATAAAAATTGTTTAAAAACCCCTTTCTTTTTAGGTTGTTTAAAGGGCTGAAAAATATAGTGCTCGTTTTATTTAAACGAACGTTTATATCTCACTTAACTTTCGTCAATTTTAAAAAAAAGGGAAAATGTTTGTAATTTAAAAAGCTACAATTTGAAAAAACCTTAGTAATTTTTTCGTATCTCCCTTAGTTTTCGAGTTATTTTTAAGAAGATTAAAGACCCCAAATTTTACCTTACTCAAAATAAGCTAATTTGCCTATTTATTGAATCTTTATAAAAATTATAAAAGAAAGTGAATCATTTAAATTAATGTAAAATGGGGTTTTTTAAAGATTTTTGCTCAGAATTTTACTTACCAATTTTAACTTAAATCACACTATTTTATATACTTTTTTTTAAGAAACCAAATGTTGGGTATTATTTATCCTAAAAAACAAATTTTCATCGCCTTTTAAACTGAAATTTTTGTGTGATGAATAAGAGTCAACCATTTTTTCGTTTTTAAAAACGACACTTGTTGATTTAAAATAATAAAAATTTTTTTTCGAGTTATTTCCCAAAAAAATGATACAACGTTGATTAAAATCCACCGACTCCCCGTTTTAAAATAAAAAAAAAAATCACCCAGATGTTTCCAACCCCAAAATAAAACCCTTTTGCATGTATAAATTATCTAAAAATTCGTTTACTGCAAAATTATCATTTATTTTCCCCTTTTAAAAATTGAAGAAAAATGGTCGTTTTGACTATTTAAGGGAAAGAGAATAATATGAAAATCTTATATATGTAACCTTCACTACAAGGTGAAAACGGTTATAAAACTTTTCGCTTGACGCACGCAGTGTTTTTAATACACGAAACATTTTAGCGTGTTTTCCCCCCTATCATAACTATCTCAAATATTTTGTTATTCATGATTATATAAGGTATGAGATTTAAATTAGACCACTTTTTTCACATTTTATTTTAATAAATTTTCTACCGAAAACTTCCTTTTTGTCTCTAGGCTACATATCCGAGAAACCTATTAGTGTGTTAAATTAAAAGTTCAGTAGATATAGCATATTGTTATTTTTGGATTCTGGTTATTATAAAATTTAAAAATAATTTTATCTTATATCTAATATTCTAAAAAATACGCAAGCAAACGTAGTCGTAACTGTTTTGCTATATTTTCAGTATTTTTTACGTTTTCAATGAACATAATATTTACAACAATATTGTCTGCTTTTTTTCAAAACGCAAACGTTTTCACATGTCTCTAAAAAAACCTCTATCTAAAATTATTTATAAACGTTAGTAACACTTGAGACGTCTAATTGTATAGTTTTAAATGAGAAAGCTAAATTTTGGGTTTTAATTAAATTTTTCACCCGGGGAAGGTTGTCATAAATGTTTTGCAGTTTTTTTAATGTTTCTGCTAGACAATAAAATTATATTTTTTACTTCATAAAGTATGGAAACTCCTAAAATAGTAATGCAGGACAAAACCCAACCGTCAGAAACAACATTTTTTTCAGTTTTAATAAAATTTTGTTAAAACTAAACTGTTAAATATTAGTGCGCAACCGATTAAATACCTTCCCAAAGGAACCCAGAAACTAACCTATTGATTTATTGCATTTTTAATAAAAAAAATTTTTCAACCCCCGAACAACAAAGGGAAACCATCGGGTGGTTTATTGAAACAAAAAAGTTCTGACTCTTTTAAACAGGGTTTTATTTGAAAAACTTTAAAAACAAAAGAAAATACCTCTTAGTGCTATCTACGGTGAATTAACGTTGCAATAAAACATTAATGGCCCCCATTTTTTTTTTTATATGTTTTAACATGAAGATCTTCAGTCCATAAAATTTAAAATTTTAAGAAGACAACCTGGCAGCCAGAAAAACAAATTTTATTGATTATGTAAAACTGATACGGAACCTTCCATAACTCTTTAATTTTCAGAAAAAATTACAAAAATTAAACCACTTTTGAGCTGTACTTTAAAAGGGAAAAAGGTTGTTAAATTGTACCAAATTTAATGCCCTGATAAGAAAAAATTTTTTTTTGACCCTTAAATGTGGCATTTGAAATTGAAATTGTTTGTTTTTTAAATTTTGTGTACCTTCAGTGTTCTTTTAATTTGAAAAAAAATGGTATTGTCAGAGACAGCGTTTTCGAAGTCTTGATATTTTGGGATGGGGATAGAATCGGAGTCAAAATGAAGTGTGTACTTTATTTAATCAAAAATCCGGAAATCACATTTCCCAGGGTACTGTGAGTAAGATCTACACAAATTTGAAGAACTGGTACAGTGAAGGACTTGCCCCCGAAGGCCGGTTATTAAGGATTTATTGAATGCGTACTCGCCCCAAAACCATGAACCCGGGGTTTCTTAGCACAAACCTGTTGCTCGATGAGTTTTTGAAACAGATCAAACCCAAAAAAGGGTTTAAAGCCAAACTAAGAGGGTTACGCGTTTTCAATTGAGAAATTAAAAGAGTTACAGAATATCCCCCTGACATCTCTTTTTGGACGGCTACTTATAATGATGTTAAAGGCAAAATTATCGATTCTGGTCAGGAAAACACACTGTGAAGCTCACACTCCTAAATTGTTCAAACTTCACAACAGAATATTAGGCCATACTTTTAGGAAACCTGCTGCACCACCCTTTGACCTTTTTTACGCTTTGAATTAGTGCCTGCTTTAGCTGTTATGTTTCCAATGAAGCAGATCCAGATATCCCACTGAAACACTTTTTGTCCAAAGAGGGCGCTCCCCCACATTTTTGGTTTAAGTCAGAGAATATCTCGATGAAATATTTGCAGGGGCGCTAGATTGACGACGTGGTACAATTGAATGGCCGCCACGATCCCCGGACTTAACGCCATTAGTTTTTTTTGGGGATATCTAAAGACAAGGTTTATAAAATAGGCCGGCTAATATTGAAGATCTAAAACAGATTAGAGTGAATCCCATAACATACCGGCTGAGGCCATCAAATTTTCCCTGCCTACCACCTGGGAGCATGCCAAGTAGAGGGTGGAGGGAAACCCCAAACCTGTCTATCCACCGTAGAAAAGGCTAGTGTATTTCTTTTTTGTTTTAAAAAAATTTTTTTTCATTTCCTGGTAACCACATAAGTTTTTAAAGAAAAAGTTGGAGAGGGTTGAACAGTTGTTTTTTGCAAAACTATAAATCATTGATTTAGGGTTTTTCTGTCTGGGTTAAAAATTAAATGGATCGACCATTCCAACTTTTTTTACATTGCAAAAGTTTTGTCCCCTAGTCGACATTGACGCTCAAACATATTAGACTCGCGAGAAGATTAACAGGCCCACAAAAGTTTCGAATTTTCTGGAGTATTTTTTTCCGCCTAAAAACCGAACTTAGTTTTTAAAGGAAAGAGCAGAATAATCGATAAAGGGTAATTTCAGATATTTACGGTTTTTTTTTAATTTAAACGTCAATATCTTAAAACTATTAAAGATAAAAAACTTTATAAAACATAAACAATGACTTTTATTTAAGATTCTTTTTGAAAAACATATAAATATTTTCAATTTTTCCAAAAAAACTTTAAAATATTAAATTTATAAAAATCAATTAGTATTTTTCCATTAAACTGAAATTTTTTGTCAAATTACATTTTCGTTTATATCTCCCTCATTATTTATCTTATCAATAGTTAGTTAACTTTTTTATAGACAATTTAAAAATGTCTCTTTTTTTGTTTCGTGAAAATTTTTTGTACCTTTTATAGTTTATATTAGTCGTAGTCCCATCTGAACCAAAAAACCGTGTCGGTTTTTTTCACGTTATTTGGCTTTTCTCGTTTTTGCTATTTGACCCAATTTTTTTTTTTTCAGATTTGTGTTCCCGCGGAAAAAACAGCGAAATCTTAGTCGAATCGAAACACCACTTGTGGATTGTGTTATCGAAAAAACTTGGGCCTACGAAGTTGTTGTCGTTAGTAGGTACCTTGAGCATTATCCAGGAGGATCCTAGCTTAACGTGAAACAGGGGTTGAAAAGGGAAAACAAAAAATTCTAGTACCTTTCTTTCTCGCTTTGCTTGCTGATTGATCGGCGGAGATCCCTTTCTTTGCTAATAGTAATACATTTATCTTTTAATTTCAGAGAGATCCGAACCGTAACTCTCCAGAAAAGTAGCACAGGGCTTGGATTCAACATTGTTGGCGGAGAAGATGGCGAGGGAATTTTTATCTCATTTATTTTGGCCGGTGGACCAGCTGACCTCAGTGGTGAACCCAAAAAGGTGATCAGATCATTAGCGTCAATTGTGTTAACTTGAGAAACGCCACTCATGAAGAGGCTGCTCAAGCTCTTAAAGTAAGTATTTACATTTTCTTAAAGTTAAATTTTTGAATCATCATAAATTTCCTGTCACATCTTGCTTATCTACAGCGTCATCCAAATATCAATGGCTGGATTTATGACATTCTCCGTATTTAATAAAATGTAAAATAGCAATCTTCTTTATTTTTTCTGTTGAATCTAAAAGAATACTTAAGAAAAAAGCATACATTAAAACAAAATCAATATTACAGATTTTTAAAAATTATTCATTATTTTTTGTGTGTTTTTAAAAAGTGTGTTTTTCGACAGGTGTTCTTCTTTCCTGAGCCCTCTTGATAACTACCGGAGAAGCGCCTTGTTTTTTGTTTTATTCCTTTTTTGTCTTAAATTCTCCCATTAGTCTTGTTCCTTTCAGGTTCGGAACCCGAGACTGGTTGGGTTGGGATATTTTCGTGGGTCATTTGACGCAGGCCAAAGCCTGTCTTTGAATTCATGCTTTACATTCCCACAGGATATGTTAGGTTGTTTCTTTCCCTCGTCGCACATTTTGCAACTTGAGTCCCCATTATGACCCTTTATCTTTGAAGGCCCTGTCTACATGCCCTGTTAAACCCATTTGGTATGCGGAAGTCTTTTCCTACTTTTTTTCTGAGTAGTTCTTCCTTCGTCTTTTTGATGGGCCTCTTATGAAGGTTTTTCCATGTCTTATTCTACTGAGGTTTCCAGTATTCTTCGTGTTTGTTTCGGATCCATTCCCTGGTTTGCCCTGTGTTTTTGGGTTTTGTCATCCACAGGTTTGGCCCAACGTGGTGGGATGATCCCTGCTAGTTTGTTTTTTTTCGTTGCCTTCATTCAAATGTCCGGGGTACCACAAAGAGTTTACCCTGTTCAGATCAGTTCTTTGGATCCGTCACTTGACGTTATTTTGATGCATGCCCATATTCCAGCCCAAACCATCCACGGGGGTGGGGAATAACCCAAAACAAAACGCGAGTGGTTTTATCCTGGCAACACTCTGTAATTTTTTATTAAATACCTATAGAAATCAAGAGTTATAGAAACATTATTTTCCCGATATCCCATGAGTATGCAAAAAATGAGTTAAGTTCACGAAAACTCTTAATTGGGAATTTAACAAACCTTGAAGCAAAAAAAAAGTTTTAAAAAAAAGAAGAAACTTCAACACCAGACAGTTACTTTTTTGTTCATTGTTTGATTTGTTCGTCAAATGATAAATTTGATTCAAGATTCAAAGTCAAATAGCGGGAAAAGTTTTCACTTTTAAGGAAACATATAAGGTATTTTTTAAAAATATATAATGAGAATTCTTTTTTTAACAAGAGTTTAGCGATACGTTTTATTAATTTTTTTAATTCTATTTTTCTATATAAAAACTATTCTTTTTAATGATTTGTTCCCTCTGATCCTTATATGTTATTAATACATTCTAGAAGTTTAACCAAATTTAAATGCTTAATTTTAGAAAATTGAGCTTAAAGTGAAAAACGATTTTCCGATTCGTAAAAATATCCATTTTCTTCAAATAATTTCCAAATACTGAGATACGAAAATTAGGGTACCGAATTATAGCTTTTTAAAAACAAAGACTTTTTTTATTAATATATTTTCCCGGCCCCCCTTTTTTAGATATCCTAGGGGCCCATTGAAAGACCCTATCACTTTAATCCCCTTTTAAATTTGCTGTTTAAAGTTTTTATGATTGAATTCGGATAATGTCCCGCATAGTTTTAATTTTAAATCAAAGCTAATTTGATAAATCTTTTTTTTTTAAGCTTTTAATAAGGGGGTTTATTTATAGGTCGAAAAGTTGCGAAATGAAATTAGTACATATTTTAAGGAAAGAATTTAAAATTAAATACTATAAATTAATCATTTGTTTAGGGTAAATATTTTTTTTAATTTAAGCTCTAACAAGGGTTGAATTTAAAGGTTGAAATATTTTAAAATTGTATTCTAAAGCAGAAAACAATCATTAATAACTAATCCAAACCAAATTTTACCATCTTAAGGTTTAAAATGTTATTCCATGTTTGACCATTGGTGGTTTTCACCCCCCTTTAAAAAAAAACAGCGCAAATCACCATTTAAATAGAATTTACGGGACTATAATTATTTTTATAAAACCCTTTTTATTTAATTTTTGTAACCAAGTATTTAAAAAAAGAGTTATGAATAAATTTTATTTGTTACTGTTATATTTACAAAAAAAACGATAAAATAAAGATACTTTTTTTGATCAAGGTGATTTGTTAAAGTTTATGTTGATAACCAAAACATTGATTATTCACAATGCCGATTTTAATTTACATAAGGTATATTTCATGGTTTTTATTTTTATCATAAGGTACCCTAAAAAAAAAAAAAACACCCTACATATATAAACTTTGATCTAGAGGGTTGGGAAATTACCTTTCCAAAACTACCCGCAAATCCGAGTCGCTTTTCTTTCCCATCCAGTATACTATTACGTGCAAACGTGCAAAAGCTGTATGTCTGCCCTTGTTGCATAAATACATATTTAATATTATTTAATAAAAAAAGGAAACCTGTTAGTCCGTCCATGTTGTTTGTAGTAAATAGTATTAAAGGAAACCGTAGTTCTATTTACTTTGTAGTATTGTAATAATTTAATTACATTGTTTTGTTTATGTTTATCTAACTTGAAGGTTAAATTAAACTTATAAAACATAATATATTACTTTTTATTAATAAGAGGGTTTTAGTATTTAAAGTTAATACATTCAGTTGAAACATAAGTATAGATTTACATATTTGTGATTTTAAAATTTTTTATTTCGCAGAATTCTTTTTTTCTTTATTTCTTAATTTTGTGGTGCTCTTAAAGTTCTAAAGTAAGGGATCTAGGATTTAGCGAGCTTTTATGACAAAAAACCGCAAAATTTAAAAATAAATAAACACAAATCAACGGCTCTCGCGTTGATCTAGTTCTATCAAATGTTTTAATAGCGCAAGCGCAGTTATGGTTGGTTACCCTTATGGTTATTTCTTAATTTAATGTTTTGTTATAATAAATTTAATTTAACTTTAATTTAATTTTTATCCTATTTTTATAGAATTGTTACATGTTAGTATTATTAAGTTTAGTTTTATAATTTGTTTAAATAATTTTACCTTAGTTTTTCGCTAGTTTAATCACCATTGCAGAGGGTTCTAAAGCTTCTATAAACGCTTTTTCTTTCCTAATTTTTAGAAGTTTTACATTCTTTCATTCTTTTTTATATGTCTGTATAAAGTTAAAAATAGTAACAAATAAGGTGGACAGTAAGAAACTAACAATTACAAAGTTGCCATAATTATATTTGTAGTAACTCGGTTTAAATAAAAGGTGAGAACCATCGATTTGTACTTTTGTACCCTAGTCAGTCAAAACTATATAATAAATCATTAGCAATATACTTTTTTTGTTTTGAATCCAAATATCGTTTTTTTTTTTAATTTTTCATTCTCTATTTGGCCTAGTTTATCTGCCTCTTTTGTTCCAGAAAAGAGAAGTCTCGTCTCGATCTCTTAAAGCTTCTAAAACTACTTAAGGTGAAACAAACAAACAAAAGAACCAATAGTTTAATCTGTAGTAACACATATTTCAAAATAATTTTAATCCATTAAATGATTAGATTAGCATTGATGTTATTCGTTTAATTGAATATCAGCAACTGCTTTGACCATCCCTGACTACCTACAGTATACCTGAATAAAAGACGTGGTGATGTTACCTGTTTATAATTTTTGTTTTATTTTCAGGGCACTAGTCAAAATGTTACAATAGTCGTTCAGTATAGACCTGAAGAGTACAATCGATTTGAGGCTAAAATAAATGACTTGAAACAGCAGATGTCACAGCCCGTAACAGGCGGAACTCTACTTAGAACCTCGCAAAAAAGATCTTTGTATGTAAGGTAAGTTTAATGAAATCCAAAACATAATAAAATAAACCCATTAATTGTTTGTAGTAATTACGATATGGTCTTCATTTTTATATTAGAATTGACTTCAACCACTAGTAGTAGTGGTAGGTGTTACTGCTCCATAGAAACCACCTGTCTACGATAGAAACCCAAACATTTTAAAATTTTAGGGAATATTCAAAAGTATACATATACATTTTTAGCTAAAAATGTTCATTAGAACGAAAGTTATTGCGGTCTAAAGACACCTGCCTCAAAAAATTAACGCTTACTCCCTTCACGAAATCAGCTGATTGGCTTATGTGAGACTAAAAAAATCGGCGGCGTTTTAATTTGTAAGCTTAAATACACGGAATGGACTAATATGAAAAAAAATGATAAATTAGATTTTTGACAGACTTCGAAATAAAAAATTTAAATATCACGTATTTTTTGTCAACTTTTTGTTAAATTAAATAGAATTATTATAAATTTTGGGGTAATCAAAGACCATTTCATGCGTCTATATGTGCTGAGTTGACCCTATAAATTTAAAGTAAATCGGCCAAGCCGTTCTCGAGATATAATGAAGGAAAGTTTGAAAAACAACATTGTTTTGAGAAAAACGCGTTTGAAGTTTTAATAAGTACAGTTACAACTATAAAAACCTAACTTACCATAAATTTGCGATACCCAGACTAAACTAATTTCACAACGTAAATAACTACACCAATTTTTTTAAACTTGTCTAAACTTGTCTGTACTTTTATAAGCACACATTTGTAAAGTAGGGTCTCAGATATCAGACCGACAGAACGCCATAGGGTTGGTCACTCAGCGCTCAGCTCAGCTCCTGCCTCTTTTGACTGCTGAATCCTTATAATGGCTTCGAATTTTGAAAAATCACTTTACCATTATATTCTAGACAGATTAAGAAAACAATTTAGCCAAAAAAAAACAAAAACCAATTTTTGAACTTATAAAATCAGAGAAACCCCTTCAATGGCAGAAAGCTACATATAATACTAATTAGTTCATTTGTTTTGAGAGTAGTAACAACGAATATTTTTTCTTTATTTTTGAAAAAACTAGTAATATGTTTGTTTTTATGGGGGAAAAACGATAGACTTTCACGGTTGGAATAGTAAAAAGGGTTCTTAAACACATCACCTATACCTTAATAAAAACAAAAGTTTTTTATATACATTTTAATTTGTTGACTATTCTTTTTCTGGCCCCTTTTGGTTTTCTAACAATTCTTCTGTTACGCGCGTCAGTCTTTTAAAAGTTACATTAACGTTTATTTATCTTGAGAATAAATCACTGCTTCAGTAAATATTTACTAAAGTTAATAAAAATAAACAGTTCTAAAGGACGGGTAGACTAAAAGCGGTAAAACTAGAACTTCAGCATAATTCTCACTTACGCTTGGCCAGCCATCTTACCTTGATGCATACATTTCGTAACTATAAGGGTTTTTTTGCTGTTAAGTATACCAATGAATCCAGATTACCTACATTTCTTATTGAAAAAACTTATTTTAGCCCAAAATTGAATTTTCATCGTTTTTCCTGCCAACTCTTTATATTTAAATTGAAAGATAAATAATCTAATAATCGGTACATAGGGACACTAAAGTCTCTGAGGAATGAAAGATTTGCGGTGCTTCTAGTTAGTTAAAAGGGAATATCTAAAGAGAGATAGTTAAAAGTTTTTTAAAATCTACTTATTTTACTGTCTTTGCCTGGGATCACACAACTTTGTGGTCGGCTTGAACTGTCGTGAGTATCGTGCACCATAACTCAGTATTAAGAGATAATGTATCCTTGTCTTCCATAATTAAGTTAATAACCCTATCGCTTGCCTTTGATTTAGAGCCAATAAGCCATTTATTTTGGATTAATCATACACGGGTTTACTTATCCTTACAGTTAGGCTTACGCGACAGTGGCATCGTATGAAGTTTAATTAAAACATAATTTTGTGAGGTTCTGCCACGTATGAGCGTAAGCTCGTTCAAATTCAATTCCCCTTTAAGAGACATGATAATGCATTTTTTTTATTAAAGATTTTACCAAATAAGTTTTTATTATAATATAGTCATGGATACTTTTATGACATAAACGGCATTTTTTTTGTAAAAATAGTTGTAAATAAAAAGTCTCGAACAAATATAGAACTAATAGGCAATATTCATGGTTAATTAGCATAGCACAGCACGTGTTTATTTTCAATAATTATATTTATCACGCATTAAATGTTACGAGCTAATAAGCTTTGCTTAGAAATTATTCCTTAGAATGTTTTTGTAAAGATAAGAGTATAGAGACAATTTATGTAAAATCATCATTTTTATTCTTTTAAAACAGAACCCATAAGTCACTTCTAAACACCACATTAATTATCAAACATACTTTTTTACAAATAAGCTGTTTACAATGGCCGACAACAGGTTTGAGTTTTGATATAACTAAATATGAAATAAAATGTAAGTTCTTCGATCATTAACTTATAGTACCGTATGGTGGTACTTAAATGATTTACTTGGCTTAGTCTGCATTGCCAAATGTATTTCCAGTACCATAGTCGTCAGTATCTATCTCGCCTAATACTCTGGCTGGCCAGATTTGATATCCAGCCAGCCAAAAATATTTTTCAAAGATAGTAGTTAATAACTCCAAACAAATTTCGAACTTTCATGGTCTTTATTTTAGTTATTCTTGCAGTTCTATCTCTGTCTGTTTCTCTGATGTAAACTAATCTAGTTATCTGATTTTAAAGCAACTAACTTTATATTTCATGGTAGAGCATTTATCCCTGATGGGTTTGGGTGCTCCAAAGCGTAAGGTTGTTCTCCCAGGAATTCAGGATTGGTGCGCTTTCAACGGGTTTGGTGGTTTGGTGGTGTTTCCACACTTGGGATACTTAAAGTATTATTATTGTTTTCAATGAAGACAACTCCTTAAACTTGCGGTTCCTTGTAAACCCGTGCTTCTGACCACTTAATGTTATGTAATTTCGACCAAACATGGTCAGCGATCGCTGATTTTGATTTTCTGCCCTTCTGTGTCTGTTTTTTATGTTCTGCAATTTTTACTCTTAAATGAAACTTTGTCAATGTATGACTCCCCATATTCACATGATACCTTACAGAAACCTTTTTTTCCTACTTATATGATTTAGGTTTTGTTTTTGCTAGGATACTTCTAAGTGTTGATCCAGACTTAAAGACTGTTTGGATTCCATTTATTTTAGCTATCCGTTCAATCTTTTCGGACATTGCTTTTAAACATGCAATCATTAAGAGAGAATCTTGCTTAGGTGGTATTGGTTCCACATTACAATTTGCATAATTCTATTTACGGACTTCTCAGCATAACCATTCTGAAGCAGATCTGTCTTGATGTTGGCCTCAAGAGTTGCTTGGTCACTGTTTAATGTAGTTGCTCGTTTTCGATAACGTTTAAATTACATCAAGTTGTGTTGCTTCAGAATGGTCTGACTAAAAATTAAGGTACTGTTCCGTATGGGTTGGTTTCCTGTTGTGCCTACTGACACGAACGTCTCCATAGTGAATTTAATTGAGTCATTTATTGAAAGAAAAGGAAATATTCGAAAGATCAGATAGATAGCTCACTAGATCGACCCTTAGAAGCGTCTTAACAAAAACAAAACCTAAATCACCTAAGCAGTAGAAAGAGTGTATCTGCCAGGTGCCATATGAATATGGGAGTCGTACGGTGAATAAACAAAATGTTATTTAAATGCAAACATCTAAATCAGGGATCGCTGACCATGGTTGGTCAAACAACAGTCGATGCTGCCAAAGTTCAAAATATAAGTAGTGTTCCTTAAACTATAATATTTTTATGAGAAATGTTGGCAAGCCAATGAATAATATACTTTTTTAATAGTGCTAATTAACTTAGATCTAACATAAAGTTTACATTTGAATTAGTATTATTAGAAATTTACATGTACTAGTAAAATAATTGGGTAACTACTTAGCTTCATTGCAAAGACAAATCACATCAGTTTTCGATTAAAAGATATTCAAGTAGAAGTGTTTTGTTAGGAGAAAACTACTTTAATATTAGCGTCTGTTAACTGTTCTTTTGATTAATAATAAACTACAAATTTAGTTTTCTTAGTAATAAACTAACTTAAATTTAAAATATATTTAATACTCTGGACTTTATTTGTTCAAATTGTCAGAAGTGCATTAAATCACATAAAATTGCTGTATTCAGGAAATACTGCAATGGAATCATCCAATGTTTTTTCTGTTATGTAAGTATTTTAAGCAATCTCCCTACTTAAATCCCTCACTCGGTAGAGCGTCAGGCCAAGTTCGGGCCTGACGCACCCAGTGTCTATATTACACGATAGGTTTTAGCGTATTTCCCCTTATTATTCTTCGTTATCGTTTCACTTAAAGGTATAAAATCTAGTATGTAAATTGAAAGTGAAAATATGTTCTATAGTTTTGTGGCGGATTGATGTTTGATATGTTTTCTTTGTGAGTACTCGCCTTGAAATTTTCTAAAAATGTGACATAATAGCTCTAATTACCTGTGAACGTTTTTACAAGTGTTTTTGAGGTATTGGATTTTGAAAATTGCCCATTTTACTACTGACTGACTGACTGACTGACTAACTCATTGGCTCATTAAAATTATGGAGCACTTTCCGAGGGAGTGGAAACTTAAAATTTTACATTGTTACTCGAAACGCATTGGGCGATAATATCTTAGGGGGTATTTTGGAACATTGAATTTATTGAATGATTGAACCTAAGTTTCTGACTTTAAAATTGTCTGAGAATTTAAAATTTGCCTGAGAATTTTAGTTTTTCCAAAAAGTTAAAAAGTGGGTTTGGTTTTAAAATTTTCAGAAAAAGTTATTAAAAAATATTTTCCTAAATGCAATTTTTAGCCCAGATGCAAAGTAAGACTTAACGCAATCCACAAAAACTTCTTAGTTTTGGCTATACTGAATTTCAGACTAATTTTCTGTTTTCAAATCCGTTATTAAAAAAAAAAGTTAAAACCCTGTTTTTGGAAACAGTTTTCCGGACCTATGCTTATAAGAACATTTTTTTCCTAAAGTAACCTGAGAAATCACCTTGATAAATATTGCCGCGTTTTATTTTCATTATACTTACTCAACTATTTTTTTGTTCATTAAGTGTCTAGTTCTACTAGACTAGTATTAAAAGTTTATAAGACCATTTTTATTAACAAAGATTTTCCTTTCTTTAAGAGCATTATTTGACTACGATCCAATGAAAGACGACGGTCTACCTTCACGGGGACTAGCTTTCCAATATGGCGACATTCTCCACGTGACCAATGCAAGTGACGATGAATGGTGGCAAGCTAGAAGAGTTTTATCAAGCGGAGATGAACAGGGCATGGGTATAGTACCGAGTAAAAGAAGATGGGAACGAAAACAAAGAGCTAGGGATCGATCTGTTAAATTCCAAGGACATGGTGGTACTACAACCGAAAAGGTACGCATACATTATAAATTTAAACAAATTTATATATATATATATATATATATATATATATATATATATATATATATATATATATATA
The DNA here is from genome assembly GCA_019359885.1 of Listronotus oregonensis. Classification (NCBI taxonomy): domain Eukaryota; kingdom Metazoa; phylum Arthropoda; class Insecta; order Coleoptera; family Curculionidae; genus Listronotus; species Listronotus oregonensis. The sequence continues at coordinate 167,212 of JAHBCN010000298.1, forward strand.
TATATATATATATATATATATATATATATATCACAGATTATATCATTAAAAATTACAACAAATCGGCAAAACACGCGTTATTAAATGAAAATTCTGTAAAATCAGTTGACTTCGTAAAGTACTCAGATTTACACGTCTGTAAACAGCTGATAATCACTAACAAAAAAAGAAGTTCCTGTAAACTATTTTATTTATTTTAATACTATTTATAAAAGTGTAATACAGTGTCATTTTAATATCCATTTTCTAAATTCTTTTAACATCCATCAGTTTATTAATCTTATTTTGATTTTATCCAGCAATCAACACTAGACAGAAAAAAGAAGAGCTACTCTTTTAGTCGAAAATTCCCATTTATGAAAAGTAAAGACGAAAAATCCGAGGATGGGTCTGATCAAGAACGTAAGTATTTTCAACTAATTATAATATTGTATTAAATTCAACAAATTACTCAATATTTTATTCAAATTTAGATATAAGATAGACTTTTATAAAAGTTACCAAATTTAATCGATATCGAGCTTTTAGATAATCAACCTTTACCCCGTATGGCGTCATAATATGTTCTTGCAATTTACATCATATTAAGGAAATAATTCGGTAGTGCCACCATGGACATATAAACAATTTTTTTTTACACTTCCTTAATAAATTGTAGGCAATAACATCTAGAGGAAAGCTATACTTTCGCGTGGAATTCAAACCACAACCACACAAAAGTTTGCTGAGTTTGACGGCGGTCAAACATTATCCAATCACTTTAAGCGACCCACATGGCTGACTCGGCATATGCTGTTGCTATATTACCTTATGAATGTGTACAAGTTGAAATAATTTTAACTTATGACTAGTATTCTTAATAGAAGATCAGCGAGAGTAAGCAACTTCAGGCTTGGTTAGTAGTCTAATGCGGGGTTTCCAGATCTGTGGTACGCGTACCACTGGTGGCCATTGTGGTAGTGTAGCATAGACGCCGCGTCGGACAAAAACCTATTTGGTTGTGCCCAACATCTTGATTTGATTTAAACATATAGTAAATACTTCCCTGAAGACCTCAGTAATTATTCCTGGATCAAAGCCCCCTTTGATTCCTTTAAAAAGCGAATGGGGGATTAGTTTTTTGTACTTAACTGTGACTGACACTTCTGTTTTGACTTTCACCCAGTATAGCACTTTATTGAAAGCTTACGCGTTTTCGTGGCGCGCAAAGAGTGTGTTTTGCTCGTAAAAATCGAAGGGGAACCTGCCGCCAATTGATAGGGTCCTTTTTCTGGGGCTAAGCGCTGTGAGCGGTAAAGGCCTTCCCTGTTTTTACGTTTTGTTTCGTGCACGAGGTTGTCTTTTTAAAGCGGAAGATTGCTTGCGCGCGCAGCGTCAGTCGTCAGACTGACAGCAAGCTGGTTGTGCGCAATACCAGTAGAAGTTCTTGGTTTGATTGATTGTTTGTGCCCTTCATAATTCAAAACACTGGAAAAGTTTCAATTTGTGAAAAAATCGGTATATACAGAGCCCGACATTCAGACTTTATCCCGACAAAGCTTGGGAAAGCTCAAGTTGCGCCATCGCAACGTGTGACTGGAAAGGGAGAGCCGGCGAATTGACTAGCATCAAAGTCATAAACATAGCAGTTCAGTTTAACTGTGACTAAATGGAAGCAAACCTTTTACAAAATGTCTTCCAAGCGCTTTATAGGCGTGCAGACTATTCTTCTTCTTCTTCTTCTCTGGGAGCCGTCTTGATTCACTACCGGAGGCAGCGCAGCCTCTTGGGCTTTTTGTGCAGACTATTTTAGTATCTCGGCTAAAAAGCAGAGAAATTTAAATTTTCTTTTACTAGAATTTACTTATGTAAGACAGGATTTTCTTTACTTTTTTTTATCTTGGGCAGTCCACGAAGGCTGATGCCTAAGTACTAACGTACCGTGGGTGTCTTCAGTGTGGTGAGGGAGTTTGTTCACACGGGACTTAAATTTTTGGAGATTGGGACGAGAAGGAAAACTTCTGCGGGCAGCAGGTTCCATAGTCTTGACACTCTAGGAATAAAGGAAGGAAAAAGCGGGAAGTTCGGGGCCTCTCTAACTGAACTGTAAAAGGATGCATAAAAGTTGCACTACGTGTTGCTCTGTTGGGAGCTGCCAGAGAAGGAATAATGCTGGCCAATTCCTCTGAGCAGAAGCCGTGAAAATACCTATAGAAGAGCGACAGATCTCCTACAGCTCGACGATGGGCAAGAAGAGGGCCTTTCTGTGAGCGTTGGATCATTAATAAGACTAACAGCTCTTTTTGAATGGAGTCCAGAAGGCTAAGTGTTGTAGGGGACGCCATTCCCAGACATGAGAACAATATTCCAAAGGGTCTGATTTGGGATACATACAGAGTGTACAGATTGGAAGAAGAGAAATATTTTCTGGCTCGAAAGAGGAATCCAATCTTCTTTGAAGCTGCCGAAGCTATGGCTGAAATGTGTTTGTGCCAGTTGAGGTTATTCTCAAAAGTAACGCCGACTAGACTAAACGACTCTTTGTTCTGCAGAACTTGACCGCTCATATGTAAGGGATGAGCATTCGCAGACTTTTTTCGCGACAGCGAACATGACTATGTTTTTGAGGCATTAAACTGAACACGATTTTTGGCGCCCCAATCCAAGATAAGTTTGAGGTCTTGTGAAAGAGATATCTGCATTGACCTGCGCTTGTTTTCAAAATCAGAATTACACGGTGGCTTAAGAAATTGAATACTAGAGTGGAGGGTACTATCGTCAGCAAAACTATGAATGGGATTGATTGTGGAAGAGAGAAGATCGTTAATGTGTAGAAGAAACAGCGTGGGTGCCAGCACTGAGCCCTGGGGCACCCCAGCATTTATTTGGAAGAAGCTGGAGGAATGACCATCTACACTAACTGATATACGTCGATTAGAAAGGAAACTGGAAAGCCAAGAGCAAAGCTTAGGTGGAAGACCGTAAGAAGGAAGTTTCTTAAGAAGCCCATCATGCCAGACCTGATCGAAAGCTTTGGATATGTCAAGAGCAAGACCTGGGATTCACCAAGAAACTCAAGGGACTTGTTCCAGTTGTGTGAGACAAAGGAAAGAAGATCAGCTGTGGATCTACTATGACGGAATCCATTTGTCTATCATGTAAGATCTTATGTTTTAGATACTTTAAGATTTGGGAATTAATGAATTTTTCCATTACCTTGCAAACAACTGAAAGAAGAGATATAGGTCTATAGTTAGAAGGGAGACTTTTGGGTCCTTTTTGGGGACAGGTTGCACACGTGCAGCTTTCCAACTCTCCAGGAAAATGCCCGTGTCGTAAGAGATTCGAAAGAGGCGAGTTAAGATGGGTGCATGCTCGGGAGAACATTTTTTAAGACGATTGCTGGTATGCCATCCAGCCCAGACGATTTTTTAGTATTAAGAGAAGAAAGAATACGCTTGATCTGTTTGACTTTAAAAATTATATCGGACATTTTATGAGAAACAGGGACAAATGTTGGAAGAGGAAGATTAATAGGAGGATCAAGAGTAGAATTGGCAGCAAATTGTTTGGCAAATAGTTCGGCTTTTCCTTTGGAGGTAGAGACAATTCCATCTTCAGAGATTAGGGGTGGAAAAGAATTTGTGCAAAAGTTCTGACTAATATTTTTGGCAAAGGACCAAAAAGCTTTACTGCCATTCGGGCAAGAGAGAACTCTATCTTTTATTCGATTCTTAAAACGGTCTTTTGCATCTGAGATGGTCTGATTATACTGATTTCTTGCTTCGATGCTAGCCTGTCGATTTTCGGGACTGGGATTTTGAAGAAACTTTTTGTGGGTTTGAAGTTTAAAAATTCTGGCTTTGTCACAGGATTTAGAAAACCACGGTTTGTGATTTGAAGTTATGGGGTTCTTTTTAGTGTGGGGAATATAGGTCTCAATGCCTAGTTGAATTGTTTCGGTAATTTGTTTACATATTTCTGAAGGATCGTGAGTAGAAAAGTAGGTGGGATTCCAAGGGTAGCCTGCAAAGAAATCCCTTAGACCATCCCAGTCGGCCGAATTGTAGTGCCAGATGGTTCGTGGCGGCATGCTCTCAGTTGCCTCAAAATGAGTGGAGTATGATACGGTGACCAAACCATGGTCAGAGCGACCAAGGGGAGCAGTTACTGATGCTTGATAGAGTTCGGGAGTGGAAGTAAGAAAGAGATCTAGGGGTTTAGAATTATGGGTGGGAACCCTAGGAAAGTAGGTAGGTTCCATAATTAGATTGGTGAGCGAGTTGCTGATTGCGAAATTTTCTGCTGCTCTGCCTTGTGTATCAGTTTTTGTGGAGCCTAGCCAATCCTTATTATGAACATTAAAATCCCCGAGGACGATTACTTCGGCCAATGGAAACTAGGAAATAATATTGTCTATCTTTATTGAAAGGAAATCAAAGAACTCGTTGTAGGAATTGTCAGACGGGGACCGGTATATACAGCAGATGAATTTATAGAAGATCTGAAAGTAAGTTTAAGCCAAAGAATATCAGGCCTACCCGATTCGAGGTTAGAAACCTAACACAAGCCAGGTCGTTGCGAACGTAAGTACAAACGCCGCCATGGGGTCGAAAAGATGAAATGAGTTCATAACCTGGGAAAAGGAGGTGGTTGGTTGCTGTTTTGGGACTTATTTGGGTTTCGAGTTAAAATAGTATGTGGGGTTTGGAGCATTGAAGATAATGGTGAACAGAGTTCACGTTAGAGTTAAGACCACATATATTTGTAAACGATATCAGACTTTTCGATGGTGGCCCCCAAATGTACCCCTCGCCCGGAGAACCGAATGGAGGGGTATTTTACCTCCGGATAACTTTACGTTCGGGTGTGCCATCATCATTATTTCCAAATTTTAGTAGAGTGGAAAAAGAAAGAGAAAGGAAAAGAAAAAGAAAGAAGAGGAAGAAGGAAAACTAAAAGAGAAAGAAGGAGGAGGAAGAAGGAAAACTGACTCACCGCCCAGAACTCGAAACGTACTAAGACTTCACGAGTCCTTTAAAGGGCAGACACAAAGGGCTTACTTGTGTATATTGGGAATAAGTATCCGAATAGACTCAGAAGTGTGAAAGTTGCTCTTCGTTTGAGACTAAGCAATATTAAACCAGATATTACAATGTTAGCTTTTGAAACAACAAACAATGCTCGCAAAATGACGGCTTCTTAAAGAAAAAGGTAGGTTTTTTTCACTTATTTTTTAACTTTTCCGAATTTTTAAAAATAGTTATAATTAAAAATTTCGATTTTTTGGTGGTTCCTGCCGTAGTGGGATGTATAAAAAAGTTCATGCTAACTTTCAAGAAAATCGATTAATTAAAACTTGAGATTTTGTAACAAACGTTTCAAAAAAAGTGGTTTTCAGAAAAACGCGTTTAAAGGTTTAAGTTAAGTTTTAAGGTAGTCTAACAGATGGAACAGTACATATAGCTTACATTTTTTTATTCAGCGATTCCGGCTGCATATATCGGACCTTCTTCTACCTCATATTAAATATTTAACGAATTTTTCTTCGAAATACGAGCACTTCTTTTGGAGCACTTAAAGATCGAAATTCAGCACTTTCGATTCTATCTTCATTGCACCAAACAACAACTTTAGCTATAACTTTTAAAATAATTCCAATTTTAAAAAATTCGTTTAAGGAGATATTATTGAATGTCTAAACTATCGAAATATATATAAAAAATATATACTTTCTAGACTAGAATACCCTCTTAAAAGGTCAACTGCAGGTTCTTTCTAGATGACATTATCCAGATGTTAATAGGAAGTAGTTTAAAAGTAATAGTTTTTTGTATACGCCCTTAGTGGCACTACCATGTTGTCTAGGTGCAGTAAAATTCAATATCTGCTTGTTTCGGTACCCTGAATCTAGTTTACAGAACTAGAAGAAAAAGTGGGTTAAATATCTAAATACCCGGTTTTATACAAGCCTTCGTGGGCGGACCTATTGATTAAAAAAAGCTTTAATCATTTGAGTAATTTGATGAATTTTATACATTATTTTATGTAAATAAATAGACGTAATATGTAGTTCGTTTGGATGATGATGTAGTTTGTACACTTCTAGCTATTCGATGTTAATTTATTCTTCTTTTTTTAACCTCTTTTACCTATTTGGCAGAATTTAAAATTTTATAGTCAAATATTTTGTTTAAAATTTTAATTTAAACACTTAAATTTACATAAAAAAGTGATTCGCAATATATGTTTACGATAAGAAGTTTATTGGCTTCTTTAATAAATAACACGAACTCATTTTGGACGTGATTTATGTAATTTTAATCCAGACTGTGACAATATTTTCATAAATTAAACTTTTATGTTTCAAGTCATTTTACCTGATACAGAAATGTTATGTAAATAAATTCTGCCAAAATGGTATTCTCGTAGATTTTTATTTTGATGTTTGTTTTTGTTTTTACCTTTAGAAGCACCTTTCTCTGACCACGAATCTAATGGTAACGAAAAAACTTCTTCGAGTAAGTATTACTCACACTTTTTATTTAAAAACTGTTTACATCCTTGATAAAAATACGTATTTATTTGAACTGACAATACCTAAAAGATAGAACTTATACCTAGAAGGCTGGTAACATTATAAAGTATTATAAATTTTCAATTGCACCTTGTATATATTTTTAGCCTACCTGATCCGCCTCAAAATTCTCATTTCAATCAGATATCACACTTGTCATTTCATTTCAAAATGGGTGTCAAAACTGATTTTTTTCCAAAATTTTAGTAGGCCATGATGCGACAATTACAAATTATCAGTATGTAAAAGGCGTTGAGATGTGAGGAAAAGGGTATAAAAACATTTGTGAATTTGTTAATTTTTATCTAATTAATAAGAGTTAGGAATTATAATTTTTAAAATTTTAGAAATGTATTTTTTTAACGCTTAATAGCTCAAAATTCAAAATAGGAAACTCCAATTTTTATTTAATGTAACTTTTGATCAAACATTAACTATTTCATATAATTTATCATAACTAGTATGAAGAACTGACTTTTTTTTATTAAAAAAAGCAAAATTATACATATCTACATTGTTTCGCAAATACGTAGATTATTACTATCAATAACACGCCAAGTAGGCTTTGTAAATCAACCAAATGATTGTAGCCATTTTGTATTTATGGCCCCCTGGAATTGTTTAAAGTTTTTAAAACCAATATGCCAAGATGCAAGATGTTATAAAGCCTACTTAGCGTGTGTTTAATACTTATAGTTCGCGTATTTGCGAAACAACGTAGATATGTATGATTTTGCGTTTTTAATAATAAAAAGTTAGTCTTCATACTAGTTTTGATAAATTATCTGAAATATTTAATGTTTGATCTAAAGTTACATTAATAAAAAAATTGGGGTTTTCTATTTTAGATTTTGAGATATTAAGCTTTAAAAAATTACATTTCTAAAATTTTAAAAATTAACCTGCATTTCTAACTCTTATTAATTAGATAAAAATTAACAAAATCGCAAATATTTTTACACCTTATTCTTCACATTTCAACGCCTTTATTTTTTGGTGGAAAAACCACTATTTATAACATTTTATAATTTAATAATATAATAAATATATGACTCGCACGTAACCGTACCCTCGACGGTTTTTGCGGGGTTAAAACAAAGCTATGGTAAACAAATCCTCAGTCACCTATAATTTTTTTTTCTTATTGATTTTAACGTTTTAGCTTATATAGGATTTCCCACGTACATATGGCAAACAAATCTTCAGTAACCTTTAAAAGAAATCTATTTTTTTAATTATTGACCTCAAGTTTCATATCCTACCTACAAAATAATAAATTCAATGTATATAAATATAATGTATATAAATATAAAATTATTTCAGTAAACGCAGAAACAATTTTGCGTATTACCGAAAGATATCAAGATGTAACCGGTTTTTAATTTGCATTTATTTAAATTTGTTTGATAGTATTTAAATATATTTTTGCATGATCCGTTTATATTTGTCTGGTTATTTATTGGTATTTATTTTAGAATAGTTTTGAGCAAAACCATATTTTCAAGGCATTAAGTCTTATCAGTCATTATTTTAAAATTTAGAAATTATAGGTACTTTCCTTAAAGACAAGGTTATTTTAAGTCTAAAAAAAATTCCTCATAGGAATTTTATAAAAAACTAAAAATTAGTGAACAGTGGTATTTTCACTATTTTGAATTTTCCTCTTAGTAGAGAGGTATCCAAGCAGGGCCATACTTGAGACTCTTTATACAGAGTGTTTCAAAATAAATGCGAAAAACCTAAGAAGGTGATTTGTTGTTCAAAATCAAGGGTAGTTTGTTGTATAAACGTTGTTATGAAAACACTAATTTTGCGTATATTTTAACACTATTTTAGAATTAGTGCAAGGGGTTTAAATAGACTACCCTTATCATCCGTATTAACTAAATTTAAAAAAAGCTTACCCAACGACTTTAAAAAAAATATATTTGGATATCCTGATTTATTTAGAAACCTTTTCATCTATTATTGATATTCATTATCATTACACTTACCGATTTCAAATAACAAAACAAAATTTCCACGTTCAATACGTAATAGTTTTCATTTTATTTTCTTATTTCAAATTGGTTAGTTTATTGAAAAAATACAAGACATGAAAAAGTTATTTACTAAACCAGGCTATAATTTTTTTTCAAAGTCGTTGCCTAAGTTTTTTTTAATTAGAATAATAAGGGTAGTATATTTTAACCTTTTCCACTGTTTCTAAAAAAGTGTAAAAATATGCATTAAATGTGTTTTTATAAGAATTTTGTTATTTTCTCGCCTCTTGTTTTTAACATCAGAAATAAAAACATTATTTTTAGCCATCTTTGTCCCGCGATATCTCCCTAATAGTTTACTTTTGATCCAACGTTTATACAACATATTATCCTTTATTTTAAATTTGGAATACTCTGTATATAAAAAATGTGAAATTGACATTTTTTTCGTAAAATTCCGAAGAACACTTAAGAAAATGAAATTGAAATCAATAACATAAGACATAAAAATAACACTTCCTTAATAATTCACTCTATTTATGGCTTCGTTTTTAAAAGCGCCCTATTTTTTTAATACGTTTGAATAAAAAGGAGTTTCCAATTATCTTCAGTAATAACAGAATTAATTTAATTTATATAACAAATTTGCAATTTAACTGAAAAAGCCCAAGAAGGACATTTTTATTTAGATATGAAATGACGATTTATTGTTATTTCGTACACTCACGTTTTGTACACTTCAAAAATATTCTCGTTTCGTAGACTAAACTATTTAATCAATTTTATTCTTCTCGTTTCGTACACCGACCATTGTGACGACCCAAATAACCAGCCAAATAAATTAGTCTAATCGAGAAGTGTGTTTCCTGCGAAAAATAGTTAAAAGGCTTAGAAAATTATAAGCGATAGCTCATTCGACACGGAATGCAAATCTGAGAAAGGCGTTTTAAGGATGTTTTTTTTGTCAATAAAAATTGCAAACGTTATTAACAAAAAACGAAATGAAAAAAGCCATTTTGATTTTTGATGATAACTCAAAAACTGTAAGCGATAGCGGAAATTGCAAAGAAAGATCCTTGAAGAGGAGGAAATTTCCGATAATTTTTTTTAACTCCCGTAGTTCTTTCTTTATTATACAGGGTGATTTATGAGGAAATATCAATACTTCAGGTACGTACTCAGAGTCCAAAAATAAGCATAAAAGTCTATACAAATATGGGTCCGCAAGGCCTTCGTTTCCAATATACAGGGTGTTAAAGTTTTTATTTATATTTTTTTATATTTTTTTATTTTTTTTTTATGTTTTGCTAAACATAATTTAAGAACAATAATTTTGTTAAAAATTAAATTACATCTCGTTTAATTATACATTTTGTTTAATTTTTTTCAAATTTTGCTATTATAAAATCAGATGCCTGTCATGCGTGGTATTTTTTTTAAATCCAAATATCTCGAAAATGGTTGCTCATATCGACTTTTAACAGGTATACCTTTTTGACGTAAAAATGACAAAAAAGTTATTTAATTAACTTGGAAATGTAATACAGGGCCGTACCAAAAAGTTGTAGTTGTTCAAAATAGTAAAAAGACGTGTAAGTGGCTCCCCCTACAAGTAAGAGCCGTCATAAGATTAGATTCGAATCTGTCATACCAAAAAACCCCCGGATACCAAATTTTACTCTAATATTTATATTATCATAGATTTTATTTAAAAACTAGAAAAATTAAATAGAAACTTTAACACCCATACTTGTATAGACTTTTAGGTTTATTTTCGGGCCCTGATTACGTACCTGAAGTATTGACATTTCCTCATGAATCACCCTATATCTAAGAACCGAGTACGTAACACTAAATAATTTTTTAGGATGTTAAATAAATATCTATTGAAAAACTTAAAAATTATGGTGTATTTAAAACACATCAAAGAATTTATTCCCGTTAAGAATTTTACTTAAAGTTAGTTTTTCAACAAGTTGGACTTAAAAAAATTGTTTCGAACTTTCGTCCTATTGTACAAAAAAAAAGCCTAAAAAAAATTTTCGTTTAAATTTTTCGCTTCGTGATGCCCTTCTTATATACATACTTAACAAGATAACGCTATAAAAATAAACTGTGAAAGGCTTTCGCGGCCATTGTCCAAGGTTTCAATGGTTTTTGGGTTGTCAACCAGGAAGCAACTTCTGAAGAGGCCAGAGGTGAATTTCTGAAGTGTACGAAATGTGAGTGTACAGGGTCTTTGATTATATTTACGTGGCTTTTGAGGCCTTTATTTTTGAAGACAGAAAAAAATGTTTTATATAAAAATTGTAGAATTTTTTTCATATTATCTTTTGCAATTATCATTAAAAAAATATCGCAATGAAAAAATGGAAAAATATAGGCAACTTCAACTTTTTTAACTGAAACACCCTGTATATTATGCGCCACAACGAAAGATCTTTTTTTTTCTGATTTCAAATATATACACATTGATGATATTTGAATGAACCATTTTAAGATATTTTAGGTAAAATAATTAATAAATTACAAATAAGTTTTATATCAGTATCAAGAAAGCCATGGAAACAATAAAATTGTTATGTTGCTGAATTTGGTGAGGTTTTTCTCTGGACCAATAATGTTTATTTTGTGAATAGAATTTTATTTAAAAACTTTGGATCCTGCTGCATAAACCTAGCTATTTCCAATGCATACTTAGGTCGGTCCTGCATGTTTTGTTCAGGAAAATTCTGAAGGAACATAAATTTATAAGGATAAAATTTGTGAAATTTGAAGGTTAAATAAATTTTATAAACTGTTTTATTAAGTTCAGATGCCGTATCAGAGATTAATATTTTAGGATTTTTTTAAAATTGTTTAAAGTAATTAGTGCTAGTCCAATAGAAAAAGTATAATAATTATCCTGAAAAAACGAGGATATCCAAAACTTTCTTTTCATTTCGTGCTTCAGTCCTTTTCTTCATTTTAAAGCTTTTTCGTTCAATAAACTTTCTTACTATGTATTTAATAGAATCTATAGATGATACGTTGTTAAGGATATAATAACTAATATTCCCTTTGCACTGTCGTCACATTATTATTGTTACCATAAAAAAGACGCTAATAGCGATTTTTTTTCTTCTAAATAGCCCATCGACAAAAAAGCAATACAAACTACTTTTAATAGTTAAAATAATAAATTTTAACTTTTACAATATTAATACGTCAAATTTATTAAAACAATTTTATTGTTTCCATAGCTTGCTTGAAACTAATATATTTTTTTTCAGTTTATTTATATTTTAAGCTTAAATATCTCAAAAATGGTTCATCCAAATATCATCAATGTATATATATTTGAAATCAGAAAAAAAGATATTTTATTGTAGCGCATAATATACATGGTGTTTCATTTAAAAAATATGAAGTTGCCTATATTTTTTCATTTTTTTATTGCGATATTTTTTTACTGATAATTTCAAAAGATAATATGGAAAAACCGACAATTTTTAAATAAAACATTTTTTTCTGTCTTCAAAAATAAAGGCTCCAGAAGCCACGTAAATATAATCAAAGACCCTGTACGAACCAAGAAAACACATGACGTGTTATAAATAAAAAAGTATATGGTGGCTCAAAACTTTCTAAATAAGAGCTATTCAGCCTGATAGTTTTTTAAACTGTTTTTTTTTTCTTTTACAGCTTTTATGTTATGTTACACCCAAGAAGATGCCAATAATGAAGGTACAGTACACATTTTTTCTAAAGCATTAATTCTTAACTTTCGACTTTCTAGTAAAAGTAAGGCAATTAAAGTTTTTTCATTTACTATATATATTTTTTTCTTTTTTGGCTTCTTTCTGTGTTTCCTAGTACAGGTGAAATATTATATCGGGTTGAGCTCCCTCACATGGAAGAAATTACGCTAATATATCTGGAGAATAATGACAATATAGACGAGTTTAGTAAGTTTTAGTGTTGTGATGCATGGCGGCAAAATTTTTGACGCGTTTATACCCTCAAAATTTGCACTAGTTCTCCCGCGTTTGAGGATCATTCTTCTTAGCTGAACATTGTCATATTAACACATACTTAACCATACTTTTTTTTGTGTTTTACACCTGGTTTTACAACATCAGGTTACTTAAGAAACAAAAAAAGCTAACCTTATGTTAACCTTGCTGTTTTAAACTGTACTTCTGTCATTACTAGAACCAATACAGTTTAGTTTTGTTAAAAAAAAAGGTTAATGTGGTATAAAAATATGATAAAATCATAAATTTAAAATTAAAATAAAGAATACAGGTGTATTTGTTACCAGTTAATGCTTAAAAATCAATCTTCCATCGACAGTATAAATTAAATTGTATTGTTTTATTAAAATGCATTTTCAACAAATTAAAACATGCACCTGGTTGGTTCGAGTAGTGACTAAATAAACTGTTTTTTTGTTTGTTTTATTTTTATAAAAAAATTAAATCTTTCGTCGATAGCAATAACACAACGATCTATATTTATATTCATACTTATTTTAAATAGTAAATTCGTAATTTTGTTACGAGTTTTCTCTCTAAATATACATGGTGTAAAAAGTATGATGCTTACGATTTTAATGGGCGACAGTGGAGCTTAGAACAAGTCAAAAAAGCCTAAAACTCATGGGTCAAAAGTTAATTGTTTTGGAAATATGACTTTTCAAAGTTTAAACCATTTGGCACATCGAGTCGAACGACGAACGTTTTTTGCGAGGTTTTACACATTTACACTTTTTTTAAGAGATGTTAATTTACATAGTGACCGCTATATTTTTTTGAAATTTTTATCTGTAATTAAAAAATAATTGTCCTTACCACAAAATAAGGCTGAATAACCATTATGAGAACACAAATTATTATGTTTTAAAAAAGCACATTTTTATTTTGCTTAAAGAATAGAAAGTCTCCAATTATAAAAAAAGCTACATTTTAGTTTAAATAATTGCTCAAAATGTCGTCCCCTAGTTTCTACGCAACCCCCCTTTGACAAACCCAGTTTTCGCGTAAATTAATAACATATTGGCATTCTTTTTCTATTTAAACGGACAAAAATATCGCGACAGTACGCACAATGAACAACTGACGACTCCACGCACAAGGCTTTTGGGTAGCGCTGTTGCCAATTATTTTTAAAATTTTGACTTTATTAATATTTTTTTATCTATATATTGAAATATTAAAAAATTAAGTTTATTTTATTAGCAAATGAATCTGCTGATACGCGATTAAGACGAAAGTTTCCAGATGTTAAGCTTTTCAGACATAATTGTTTTTAAAGTTTGTATCATTGATAACGTTTAGACAAAAATCTGTCAAGTTTTGACACATATGTCATATAAACTTTTTGACTTGTTTGGAGCTCCACTATCGCCCATTAAAGTCGTGAGCATCATACTTTTTACACCCTGTATAGGCATCAATATTGGTAACGTAAAAATTTAGATATTAAATTTTATTATATTTTAAAATCAAAATTTATGTGTCCCAACCAAGGTTCTGTGTAAGAAATTCTTCTTACAGCTATTTTAAGTAAAAATATTTTTTAATATGCTCGGTCACTCTCCTCTGAACACCCAGAAACAATTTTATTTTATTAATATCAGGAGATCTTAAAGGCTGTTTGTTAAATTAAAAGTTTAAACATAGGTCCATAATGGACAGAGAAGCAGATTTCTAGGTCGAAATAATGGAATTTACGTAAACTTGCTTATCCCAAAGTATATAACAAAAGATACAGGTGTTAAACTTTAATTTTGCTTTGTTTTTCGTAATAATTTAACAAATGAATGACAAAATTTGAGACCTGGGGTTGTCTGAGGCGAGAAATTTAAATTCGTCCATGCTTTGATGCGTTACAGGGCGCTACTTCACTGTTTTATGTCATAACTTTTTTAAGCTTAGAATATTGACCGTTTATTAAAAAATAAGTTACTATAAATATCTCTGCATCAAAATGTATTTTTATTTAAGCCTCTAGAGATGCAGATAAACGCACTTTAAAGGATCCAGCAATTTTTTTAAGGAAAATGAATTTTAGCCAATTGTTTTCAAACTTTGCATAGTGATAATTCTTAAGACGCTGACCAAAAGTCTTCGAGGGCACAAAACCCAAAAACGCCTTCAACCCCCAAAATCACCCTTAAAGGTCACTGGGGATTTGGGGACCTTTGAGGGTAATTTTGGGGGGTTAGAGGGGTTTTTGGGTTTTGTGCCCGTGGAGACTTTTGATCAACGTGTTAAAAACTATCACTATGCAAAGTTTGAAAACCATTGGCCAAAATTCATTTTCCATAAGAAAATTGCGGAATCCTTTAAAGTGCGTTTATCTCGAAAACAGTTGCTCCTAGAGGCTTAAATAAAGTATACATTTTTGATGCAGAAGGATTTATAGCAACTTATTTTTAATAAACCGGTCAATATTCTAAGCTTAAAAAAAGTTATGACATCTAAAACAAGTGAGGTAGGCCTTAGCTGGCGCCCTCTAGTGGCAACATCAAAAGCATGGACAAATTTAAATTTATCGCATCAAAAAACCTCAGATCCCAAATTTTGTACCGCACGTCATTTAGTTAAGGAATTATTACGAAAAAACAAAAGCAAAATTAAAAGTTGTAACACCCTGTATCTTTGTTATTATTAACTTTGGGATAAGGCAAGTTTACGTAAATTGCATTATTTCGACCTAAGGAATCTGCTGTTGCTCTGTTCCCATTACTTTTGGGATACCCTGTATAATACGTAGGGTACTTAGTATCCCAGAAAAAGAAGGGTGTGTTGAATATGTAAACTATTTAGAATAAAATTGTGAACAGAACTTGATCTAATTTTAGATCTTATAGTCTAGTTAAGAAGTAACTTTTCCGCGAAAATCGTTAGAGGTACGAAAAATATGAGGAGTGACATATCGATGCGGATTGCATTTTTGAGGAATGTTTCATGTCGATTTTTTTCTGCAAATAAAAATTGCAATTGGTATTAACAGAAAACAAAAAAAAACCATTTTGTTTTTTAATGATATCTTAAAAACTATACAAGATAGTGAAAATTGCAAAAAATATCCTTAAAGAGGAGGAAATTTCCAATAAAAAACTCCACGCTTCCTTTTTGGGGTGAGTACAACGCCTCTATAGTGAGTACTGCATCTAAATGATTTTTTTAAAGCACAAAATGTTGATTTAAAATTTTTTAAAAAATATGGTGTCATTTCCACGCTTGAAGAAAAAGAGTCCCGTTGGAAAAAAAATGTAAACGCATTTTTCGAAAAGCTAGCTTATTGTTAATTAACTATTATTAACGGAGGTACGAGAGAAAATAGTTAACAATAGGCTAGCTTTTTAAAAAATGCATTTAATTTTTTTTTCCAACAGGACTTCCTTTCTTTTAGTGTTGAAATGACACCATAATTTTAAAATATTTTTAAATCGATATTTAGTGCTTTAAAAAATCTTTTACATGCATATTCACTACAGAGGCGGCTTACTCACCCGAAACGGGCCCGCGGAGCTCTATTTTCAACAACAAATTAAAATTATAAATATTAAAGCTAGAGATCCGTAAGTTGGGAGTTTTTGAAAATTTCCTCCTCTTTAAGAATCTTTTTTGCAATGCCCGCTTCCATACTTTTGAGTTAGCATCAAAAAGCAAAATGGCTTTTCTTTTCGTTTTTTTTTTAATAGCCATTGCAATCTTTGTTTGCAGAAAAAATATACATGTCACATTTCTCTTATAGTCCACAGTACAGGCCCCCCCTGGCAAGTTGATTACCACATACTTTATAATTCTTGAGGAACTTCGTTTCGACGAGTCTACCGCACTATTCCTCTGCGACTTTTCTCGATTCCTCCGCTTTTCCGCTCGAAAAAGCCCTATATTATGGCGATTTCCCAAGGTTCTAAAAAGTCACGACCACAACTTTTTTTTTAGCTAAAGTTACTAAAGAAATTTTGTTGAAAATGTGAATTTAAACTTATCCGACAAAAATGTGTCCGACTTTTTCATGTCTACCGCTCGAAACATGCCCAAATGACAGGGTATTGGAAACCGATCACCACATAGGTAATTTTTGGTAAAATTAATTGTAAATAATTTATAAAATACTATTTTATGTTTGTTCGACAAATTTCAAGCCGCATTTTTTCAGTCCAACAGCAGGAAATTGGAATTTTGACGGGGTATAAAAAATCGTTGACCACAAACCTAATTTTCACTTGATCTTTTAAATTTATTGTAGAAAATAGTGATACACCCGTCCGACAATTTAGTGTCCGCATATTATTAAAAAATCATTAAATACGTTGTAAAGGGCCATCCGTTAAATTACGTCACATTTTAAGGGAGGAGGGGTGTAGAGGATTGTGACATTGTGTGACAAGAAGTATGGAAGGGTTGTGACATCACATGTAAAAATCCATATTTCTCTTACTCTTTCTATATACTCATAAGGTTTAAGTAGGATTTATTCGTTGGTGAGCTCACGCCTGCTGTTCTGCCATTCCGCGTATCCGTTGCCCGTGAGTATGAAGGGTAAAAGATAACCAGTACCATATATTTTTGTCGGACAATATATTTTTTTCCTTTAAAAATACTTTTCTTTCGTGTGTTATTTTTGTCCGACATGTGGTAAACGATTTTATTATATATTATTTTATAAATCATTTACAATTAATTTTATCAAAAATTACCTATGTTGTGATCGGTTTTTAATACCCTGTCATTTGGGCATATTTCGAGCGGTAGACATGAAAAAGTTCGGGACACATTTTTGTCGGATAAGTTTAAATTCACATTTTTAAGAAAATTTCCAGTAACTTAAGCTAAAAAAAAAGTTGTGGTCGTGACTTTTCAGAACCTAGGGAAATCGCCATAATATAGGGCTTTTGAGCGAAAAAGCGGAGGAATCAAGAAAAGTCGCAGGGGAAAAGTGTGGTATACTCGTCGAAACGAAGTTCCTCACGAATTATAAAGTATGTGGTAATCAACTTGCCAGGGGGGGCCTGTACTGTGGACTATTACTATTTCGCAGAAAACTTACTCCTTGACTAGACTATTAGTACTTTAAGAGGCCAAGGTTTTGGCATCGGAATTTGAGCATTATTTTACATAAGGGTTTTTGGGGGATATGATTTACATTTTATTTGCTGGCTAAGTAGCAAATAACAAAAATTAAAATAAAAATCCATTTATTTAAAGTTTTATTAAAATAAAATAACTTTTACTGGGTGTTTGGATCTATGTCACATAGTATATCTTAAAAATATAATTGACTTGTAATTTTCTCTGTAACATCAGTTATCTAAATATGATTTCAGGTTTAAAAAACCGGCTGAAGTATATACATGATAACTGTTTATTTTATAGTCTTTTTTAATCACTGAAAATTCGTTTAGTAAAAACAGTTATCCTAGTGTATAATAATTTTTCGAAAATAACTGTTATTGTCTTTCATTGTGTTATTTGTTAAACTTTTGCTATGGGCTTACAAGGAACAAAATTTTACTTACAAAAAGTCTTATTTCTGTTTGTTATTTGTTATAAATATGTGTACTAACATTTTAAACAACTTAATGGTTACTTAATTGTATGGTACGTTTCACAATAATTCGTTGATTTCTTGACCGCAATAAAATTTAAATTACAACCCTCAATGGAAAACCCAACCATACATAGATTGCCTGACAAATATCTATTGTGTAGGCACCGCACCTTTTGAAAGGGTACAGGTCCTGATTACCTACTAATATTAAAGTTTAGGTTAGCTATTTTGGATGCTCAATAACACACACGAAAATACCTTGACAAACTCCAAACGACTGATGAACTAAGACGAAAAGACTCTGCTTTATATTCAACACCTGCAATTTGCCTATAGCCTACGTCCGGACCTAACAGTAGCAGGTAAAACGAGAAATCAACGAATTATTGTGGAACCATAACCACAAAATTATTTATACACGTAGGTCGCACCAAAAATGTTTGCAAACTATAAAAACTACAACTTATTTATGAGGAAAAAATTGCTTTATGGTTTTATAAAGTATTCTTCTTTTAACTTAACACATTTATTTATTCAATAAAACCAATCAGTAAAACTAACTTGGTTTTAACAAGGTTTTTAAACGCAAAAACAGCTTCATTTGGATTTGAAAAACGCTGACCACGCATTTTATCTTTAGGTTTTGAGAACAAAAAGAAGTCACATGGCGATAGGTCGGGGCTGTAGGTGGATGTTCCAATAATTTCACCAATCGAACTTGAGGCAAACAAACTGTAGTGTACCAAAGAGCGTTAACTGTCCGTTGGTCCTCCAATGAAACCGTTCTGATTGGCCCCCTTTTTCCAAAAAACACCAGTTATCTTTTTCCCAACACTGCGGGACTATCTAACTTTAACTGGATTGGGGTCAGTTGGAAACACCCATTGAGCCGACTGGCGTTTTGAAACAGGCTCAAAGGCATAAATCCATGTTTCATTACCAGTGATGAAGTTGTAGACAGCATTTGATGTAGAATATTGTCGTATTTTATTAGAATTTCTGTGCATCAGTTGACGCGATGTGCTTTTTAAGCTTCGGTTAAATTATGGGAATCCAACGACAACAAACTTTTCTAACTTTAAGATGATGGTGCAAGATCTTTTCAATTGCAGTCATTCCATTCCCCAAAGTACCCCGAATAATTTGATATGTTACACGATTGTCTTCTTCCATTATTTTTCGAACAGTTGCTATGTTTTCTTTAGTGACAGCAGAAATTGGCCACCCCTCACGCAATTCGTCACTCAAAGAAATTCGTTTAAACTTAAATTGTTGGACTAGTTGACACACTCCTTGAACTCGAAGCTTCATTACCAAAAGCAGCCCGAAAAAATTAAATAAAATCTAAAAAAATCTGGAAATCTTACTGTAATTAAAGACATTTAAATTTTTATCCAGCAAGATAAAAGACGTATTTTGTATAAATACAATAGCAATATATTTTCATAGTTTTTTTAATCTTTTTATTTTATAATTTTTAATGTTTTGTTTTACATTTGTTTTTGTTTTTATTTTTAATTTACAATTTAACTCGTTCAATAACATTTAGTATTTTCGGACGAACAACACACTAAACTCTAAATAAGAAAAAATATTTTTTGATTTTTATTAGTTAAAGTGAATTTGTTCTCCTTAATTTTGAACGTGTCAAAACACCATTTTAAACTATACTAGATATATCATTTAATACAGTTTTCAAAGTAGTCCAGTTATGCGTTTTAGTTGCTGGTTTTTTATGATAAATTTACTATTTACTTTTTCGTTTATACAGGGTGTCCAAGAAGTAATGGGACACAGAGCAACAGCAGATTCCTTAGGTCGTAATAATGCAATTAACCTAAATTTGTCTTATCCCAAAGTTGATAATAACTAAAATACAGGGTGTCAAACATTTAATTTTGTTTTCGTTTTTTTGTAATAATTTTTTAACTAAATGACATAGCGGTACAAAATTGGGGATTTGGGGGTTCTTTAAGGCGAGAAATTTAAATTGGTTCATACTTTTGATTTTCCTAGTAGAGGGGGCCAGCTACGGCCTACCCCACTTGTTTTAGATGGCATAACTTTTTTAAGCTTAGTATATTGACCTGTTTATTTAAAAAGAAGTTACTATGATTTTCTCTGCCTCAAATATGTATACCTCATTTAGGTCTCTAGGAGCAACTGTTTTCGAGATAAATGCAGTTTAAAGAACTTCGCAATTTTCCTCTGAAAGTTGTTTTTCTGCCAATTGTTTTTGAACTTTGCGAGTAGTAGTATTTAAAACGCTGATCAAAAGTCTCTATGGGCACAAAACCCAAAAACCCCTCTGACCCCCCCAAAATTACCCTCAAAATTCTCCAAATTCCTAGTGACCTTTAAAGCTGATTTTGGAGAGGTTAGAGGGCTTTTTGGGTTTTGTGCACGGGAAAACTATTGCTCAGCGTGTTAAAAACTATTAATTTGAAAAGTTTGAAACCAATTGGCCGAAAACCATCTTCCATGAGAATATTGTGGGGTCCTTTAAAATGCATTTATTTCGAAAACAGTTGCTTCTAGAGACTTAAATGAAGTATACATTTTTAACGCAGAGGGAATAATAGTAACTTCTTTTTTAATAATAAGGTCAATATACTAACTTTAAAAAAGGTTATGCCATCTAAAATAAGTGGGGTGGCCGTAGCTGGCCCCTCTACCAGCTACATTAGAAGTATGGACGAATTTGAATTTCTCCCTTCAAAAAACCCCCAAATTCTCAATTTTGTACCGCTATGTCATTTAGTTAAGAAATTATTACGAAAAAACGAAAACAAAATTAAAAGTTTGACACCCTAATATTAGTTATTACTTAGACCTAATATTAGTTATTACCAACTTTGGGATAAGGCAAGTTTACTTTAATTGCATTATTACGACTTAAGGAATCTGCTGTTGCTCTGTGTCCCATTATTTCTGGGTTTAATTGCAACAATTGTATAATTTTACAGGAATACTTTTTAAATATGTTTGGGCTTATAATCCATAATTTCGTTAAAGTTACTTTGCTCTAGACTTTTTCAAATAGGTTATCACTTGAAACTTAATATGATTAATAGTAAGAAATTATTCGGTATTTTTAGTAACTAAAATACATACCTTCGAAATTACTATTTTTTCTTATGTAGAGTGCATCGAAATATTTGTACCATTATGTATATTGTCATACAACCAATCCGGATACAATAAGTAATTAAAGATCTTAAGAAAAACTTTATGCCCAACAGAAGATCATATACTTACAACCGCTTAAAAAAATTAACGAAAAACCCTTTAATAAACTTGTAAAATATAAACTTGGTGTTTTTGGACCAAAAAGTTATATAGCTTAAATTAAAGGTCTTGTAAAAATACATAATACATGTCAGATAAAATTTCATGTGGCTTTTATAGTTTTTGAGATATTGAGGTAAGAAATTTTAAAAATAATCGTTAATATCTCAAAAACTATAAAATATGCAATAAATTTTATGGAACAAAAAATACAGCTTTCTAAATTGTCTATATAAAAAGTTATATAAACATTTTTGAAAGGATTAATAATAAAGGAGATATATTTTATATTTGACACTTTATTTTTGGTACCTTTTTTAATTTGCAAGTTTTTTCTTAGAAATACCAAGTGGATTTTTTCTATTCGATAAAAAATAAAAAGTTTATCTTAAACAGTTTTTATCCGCTTATCTGGATCGCATTAAAATTTCATAAAATCGACTTACTCTATGTGCATATCTTACTAAGATTAATAACAGAAGTTAATATGGAATAAAGTTGAGGTTTCCTGCATGCCCTCGCAGGATTTAATACATTGTACCTGCAGGGACGGCTGGAATTAATACCTTAAGCATTAATATCAAGTCTAAAGCAAACTAAAGTATAATAGCAGAGACGGATATAACAGGTACGGAAAATCGGGTTAAATTAAAGTTTCTTTTAATTTTGTTCGGAATGCGAATAAAAGTCCCATGAATTGTCAGGTAAATATTCTTCGGCGATCGTATGTTATAAGTATGTATTATTAACTTAACCTAATTTTCTAGTAATAAACGATATATCGCACTCAAGCAAGAACAGTGACACAGCTCAAAAATGTAGTATTTAAGAAACAGCAAATAGAAGAAAACAATAAAATTTGTATTAAAATAAGCTTCTTATGAATTGCAGATAATTATTTTTTGCAGTTAAATGTATTACACCCTGTGGAACAATATTTTCATCTGCAAGTTAGAATATTATATATTTTTAAAAGGATAAAGATGCAAATATTTTATATTTTTAATAAAATACAGGGTATTCCATTAAAAAATATTATTTTCGATGTTTCTATTTTCCGGTCTTCGGTTTTTTTAATGTCATATCTAAAATTCTAAAACTTTTGTATAAACCACTTTTTTGTACTCCTATTAATAATACCTTTGAAAGCATGCCAAATATTATATAAAAACCCTGTACTTGTTTTTAATGTATCGGTTTAAGTGCAACAATAAGACAACTCGTATTTAAGAATTAAAAAAAAACACCATAAATATGTAGCAAGTTTTATTTCTCATATCATTAATTAGTTTTACACATTTTGTCATAAATTTATGGATAAATATTATACTAAGATCTTTAATTAACTATATTGACGTGCGCCGAAAAACATAAATATACCGACAGTTAATTTTTTTGTAGGACATTCTTAGGTTCATGCATACTTAGAGAGCTCCCGTATATTTCTAGACAACTTTCTTGTTCTGCATTTAGATAAATAGATACTTAGGCGTACTTTGAGTTGTACGTAAGGCATCTATTAGCTGGTAAAAAAGTGTATTTTATATTATAAACAAAGACAATAAACTGTGGTGTATTTACACACGTGCATCTTTTTGACATTTTGTCATATTATGTGGGATCTAGCAGGAACAAACCTTATTCAGGGCCAAATGATCATATAATCTTTTATGTATGCTGATAAAATCAATGCCTAAGGTTGCCCCAAGCTTTTGCTCAGCGTCAATGTTTTCTGACACAAAAACTGTTTTTAAACGACCGCCGGTGAGCGAAAGGAGATCACGATTAAATTCGTTATACTAGAAGTTTCCACTAGCAAAGGATAGCGCTTTCTCGCTAAAAGTGGAAGTAAGTTGTTCGATGCAATGATAATCCACGGCGAAAGTCGTAGTAAATCTCTGCATAAAAATTTTGACGAGTTAATTCCATCTTTTCGTTGAGACGCAATTTTTAAGTGACTTTAAACAACACAAATCGCGCTCAAATAACAAAACTTCCTGAAGAAGGTTATGGTCAAAAATGTCAAGCTTTTTAGTCAGATTGCACCTGACAACACACTGGTTACTTTCGACGCATCTGCCAACCAGATGAAAATTATTTTTTATCTTATAAAATATGTAATCAAAATATCGCGAAAAGGTTACCTTAAAAATATGTATAATGTCATTTTTTTACTTTTAATGCAGAACTAATATACAACTAATTTTTTTCTTCAATTTCATAAATAAAAGCTTTGGAAATTTTTGGGATTTAAAATGATTATTAAAATTTTTTGGTACACCCTGTATCATTTCAATATACATATTTTATTAATTTACATTAGCATGTATACCTACCACCATTTTTTCTTTTTAAATTTATAAATAAAGCTGCTAGAAATGTTTAAAGTTAAAATAAAAAAAAAAACTTCAAAGTTTGGCAACCCTGATTCCTGACCGATTTTTGCAGGCTACACTACACCACCGGGTTCCCAATAAAATTATCTTTATTTTAGTATAAAGTTTATTTGGATAGCTGATAGGTGTAAATTACAATATCAGCTTACCTGTTCATACCTGGCGACCCAATAGTTGTGACCAGAAAAAGTTAGAAAACCATCGTTTCCATATTCTTTAGGTTTTTTTTTAATAAGCAGACGTGTAAAAATATTTTTAAAAAATGCAAGCATGGAATCTAAAATTTATTATAGCCTCGACCATAATTGTTTTAGGCAACCCATTGGCAGAGCTGGGTAGGAATCGAATCCAGGAATCGATTCCTTTTTAAGGATCCAAAGGCTGGAATTGATTACTTCTTAAAAATAGGATCCGTGGTCCGGATTCGTTATATAATTTTTAAATGATCCGGAATATATTTCTTTTTGGAAATGCCAAAATACTTCATTTTGAATACACCATTTCAAAAACTCCGATATCCTTAATCTGAGGCAAATAGGTTTATATGTAAATGCCAAAATTCACATTTTAAAATTTCCAAATTTTGACCTTATATTCTTAATTAGCATCACATTGATTTTAGAAAATAAAGATGAAGAATTTTAAAACATCTGCCCATTAAAATCTTTATACAGTGCGTCCCAAAAGTTATGTCTAAATTCATTTAAAATTAAGCGATGGGTTTTTTGCAAAAACGCTCGGACCCGTCGATTTTTATTTCAAGTTGCGCCTTTTTGTACGTGAAGTTTGTATATACAGGGTTGATCAAAAATAAATTTCGACCATCAACTTCATTTTTTCAAATGAAAGCACCTTTTTTTTTTTCATTTTTGAATTTCGCGTGGAATTCTACGTATGTTTCATGCATCATATCCTATACATAAAGTCAACAGTTATGGAAAAAAACACGATTCATGTAACAAATAAAAAAAGAACAAAAATTAAATTAAATGTTCAAAATGGTTGCCATTCACGGCTTGACAATATCCAAGGCGATCAATAAACTCTCGTTGCACATTTTCAATCATTTCCCGAGTTATGGCGCGCACGTTTCTGCGAATCCTCTCTTTCAAGTCGTCTAGATTATTTGGCCTATTAACAAATACCTTCGACTTGAGGTATCCCCACAAAAAAAGTCCATTGGTGTTAGGTCAGGCGACCTAGCAGGGCATTCGATGGGTCCTCTCTTTTCTATCCACCGGTTGGGAAAGGTTTCATCCAAAAATGTACGCACAGTGGCAGCATAGTGCAGAGGAGCACCATCTTGCTGGAAAATTAGTTCTTCGTCAGGATAGTCTGGATCCAATGGACTTGGAAATAAAGCTAGTAATGCTGGAACTAATTCAAATTGGAGAAAATCGAGATACACTTGTCCCGTTAAAGTCTGTTCAAAGAAAAATGGACCTATTACTCTTCCGCGCACTATTCCACACCACACATTTAGTTTTTGAGGGTACACCATCGGATTTTCGGATTGCGGAATGCGGATTTTCTGTTGCCCAATATCGACAATTTTGTCTGTTGACACTAACATTCAAACAGAACGTGGCTTTATCGGAAAAAATAATATTTGTTACGAAATTATTATTTAGATTGCACATGTTTTGCAAGCGTTCACAGAACTCATCTCGCGTATCGAAATCGTCATCAAATAACTCTTGCACTCGAATAACTTTATATGGGTGATATTTGTGCTTTTTAACTATTCGGTGAACTACAGATTTCACCATGTGTAAATTGGCCCCAATCTGCAACAGAGGAGTGCATGGATTTTCTTCTAAAGAAAGCAAAACGTCAAGTTGTTAATTTTCACCCGAGCAGGACGACCAGATTTCGGCAGATCTCTAACATGACCGAATTCTCTAAACTTAGCCTCTATTCTACTCACCACCTTTTGACATATTGGAGGACGATCAGGATGGCTTTCATTGAATAATTGAGTAGCTTCTCTTTGAGTACGTGTTCTATCACCAAACCCAACCATGAACAGAATTTCTATTTTTTCTCGTTCCGTTAACTTCACCATTGTGAAAACCTTAACTTTGCTCGTACACTTGACAATATCTGTTTGGCGTACAAAACTGTCATACAGTTTCTATGAAAATACACGGTTACCAGCCAACATTAAAAAAACACGAATGAATGGAATTTTGCTCGGTTTATAAAAATTCTCAAAGATAAGGTGACCTTCAATAATAATGTTCGGCCGTGTTTTTTTCGATAACTGTTGACTTTAGGTACAGGACATGATGCATGAAACATACGTAGAATTCCACCCGAAATTCTAAAATGAAATAAAAAGAAGGTGCTTTCATTTAAAAAAATTAAGTTAATGGTCAAAATTTATTTTTGAACAACCCTGTATATACAAACTTCACGTACGTTTTTGCAAAAAACCCATCGCTTAATTTTAAATGAATTTAGACATAAGTTTTGGGACGCACTGTATAAGGAAACACACCTAACATGTGATTTTTAAGCAAAATATGTTGTTTCTTAGGTCCAGAGAATAAACATTTTAATGAAACATTTTTTTTCGTAACCATAGAGTGTCGTATTCAAAACCGGGCATAATTTTACTACCCTGAAGGACTTATTATTTCTATTCAGGGTGTCTTAAAAAAATAAAATTTAAATTTTAATACATTTTTATATTCCGCAAGCACAGGAATTATTAAACGTATTGTGAAACTTTATGTAAAATTGCAATAAGATGTCCAATTTATAAGTTGCTTGAGGTTATATTAAAAATCATATTTAAAAACCTTTTGAAGATCTAGCATCGCAAGTTTTGCAATACAGTTTAAAATAATGTCATTTAACGGCGGTTTCATGGATCTCAGAAATAACATATTCAAACTTAACGAATATTTACCAAAAAAATATTTGGCTAAGAGTTACAGCACTTCAAAATAAAGCTAAAACAATATTTTGTGGCTTGAGCTCCGTGCTAAAATCTTTGGCGCTTGACTTATCATCTGGACTATGTAGTATCATTCGTATCGTAGTTACCATTTGTAAGTATAAAAACTAAAAATGATCCCCATTTGTGATCCGATAAAAAGAAATCAATTCCCTGCATTCGATTCTTTTTTCCTTAAAAGGAAATCGTGATTCGTATTGGTGATTCGATTCCTTTACGAGGATTCGGATCCGTAAATCGATTTCTTTTTAAAAGGATCGGTCCCAGCTCTACCCATTGGCGATACTTTAATTTACCTTTTATATTTGATAAAAAAAAAACAGGTTTTATTTTATTGGTGGGTGGGTGAAGGTTGGCTCTAATTCGGATCCCGTACCATATCGGTTTGTGCTGTTTTTACAATATTTATATAAAATATTCCTTAGAATTACCAGCTAATAGATAAAGTAGTCTTTACAAAATCACCTTTATTTAATTTGCAAATTAGCAATTTTTCTTTTTTGTCATCGTCCATTTCTACCTGTTTTTTCCAATGTTTGTCTATTTGATAATTACAATTTAATATTGTGGCTTCTTTTATAGACAATTTTGTCATTTTTGTGTATGTCTTACTACTTATTTAAAAAATAGTTTTTGAAGTAGCAAAATTTTTAATAATAGAGTAAAAATTAAAGCTTTTAGAAAATGTTACGCTGGGCTGGTGAACATTGCAATTACATTTCCTAAAAAGCCACTCAGCGTTCTGAAGTTAAAAGTCCTGGTTTTGGTCATGTTTTATAATTAGATACATTTATTAATGGCTTATTTATTTCAGCTGCGAATGAAGAAAATGTTTTATCGTATGAACCAGTACAGCAGTTGCAAATTCAGTATACAAGACCTGTTATTATTTTGGGACCTCTTAAAGACAGAATAAACGATGATCTGATATCGGAATTTCCTGAAAAGTTCGGAAGTTGTGTACCACGTAAGTATTTATTTCATTAGTATGAATTAATTTGACAAATCCGTGCGCGAAATCTAATAAAGAGA
The DNA here is from genome assembly GCA_019359885.1 of Listronotus oregonensis. Classification (NCBI taxonomy): domain Eukaryota; kingdom Metazoa; phylum Arthropoda; class Insecta; order Coleoptera; family Curculionidae; genus Listronotus; species Listronotus oregonensis. The sequence goes on from JAHBCN010000298.1 coordinate 194,977, forward strand.
TTAAAATAAAACATCGATTTTGTACTCCATCTTGTCCGATCGATTAAAAGAAATCATTTGTTTACGGTAAATCAATTATTACATGTTTAGTTCCCCTTAACGTATGGACTCTATGAGCATTTTGGTTATTAAGTGTTTCAAGCGAACAATTATTGTTCAGTAGCGCGGGTTTAATTTACGAACCTCTCCGTAACGAACTTGTCCTCGAGAAGGCGGTAATGTTGCTTTTTAATAAATATAATTCTCCAATTTTTAACTTCCACACTAAGTTATTAGATAGGTAATAAAATTATTAAATACTATTATTGCTATTTTATTTTTGCACCCATATAGTTTCTTGTAAAAATAAACAAGATCCGAATCCGCGGATGTAGGCGTTCAAAAATCCGCATCTGTATCCGCGGATGCAAAATCTGCATTCGCCACATACCTAAACTATATAAAGGCTTGCATACACAGTCGACACCTACTAAATCGGAAAGGCATGAGAGTAAAAAAGCTAAGAATATATTTACCAAAAAAGCATCTGATTCAACTAAATTAGGCTTGTTTTCTATTTATCGATTGAAAAGCTCTGAGGAGAGATGTATCCTAACAGCGCAAAGAACAGATGTGTCGTTGGGTTGTTTTACGTGGTGTTGAACCAATTGTGGTCCAGAAATAAAACAGTTTTTAATAACTTGAAAACCTGCATTTCTGCGTTAAAAAAATCATTTTTAAATTACATTTTAAGGTTTGCAATTATAAAAAATGTATAACTAGGTAAATAATGATGAAAATGAGAATTTGTTACTCGGGAGTTTTCAAGGTCGCTGACATGCTGACTATGAGATTGGCAAGGGCCTACGGAGCACCTGGTGCGCGCTAAGGATAGTGTAAACGTGGTCTAGTGGAGTTTTACGACAGTTGGACCGACATTAGCAGGATTTGTTGTAAAACTTTAGAAGACGACGTTCACACCATCCTTAGCGCGCACCAGGTACTCCCCAGGCCCTTGTCAATATCATATGAGTGTTCAACGACCTCGAAAACCCCCGGTAACAAATTCAAGCCCATTTGCATCATTATATACCTAGTTATAATTTTTTTATAGTTGCAAACTTTAAGATGCATTTCGAAAATGCATTTTTCTAATGCAAAAATGCAGATATTTATTTCCCATTAATTAAATTTGTTTTACAAAGTTTCTATATGTTTATACAATTCGAATGCAAGAAACCGCATTTGAATCCATCTTACTGCACAAAAAATCCCTCGTAAGGCCTATTTTGGTGCCCTGTTTCCTTTACTATGTTGGGTTTAGCAAAGATCCGTTAATATATTTTATTATACCTTTGGATTTTAGTCAACTTAAACTTAATAGGAAAATTCAAGTCACATTAACTCTTAGTTAACACGGTTATTCATATTATTTAAATAAAACTACTTGACTTAAAATGATGGACATGACTTAGATTTATTTTTACATATTAATAAATTACACTACCTAAGTTACATAATAAAAAAAATTAGGAGAATTATTACATGCTAAAAGAAATTAAGATAAAACAATGTAAAAAAAATTCCAATTATTTTAACCGGGCAAATGAAACCACGAAAGTACGGTCAAAAACATCATTCATTGTTAAGAATCTCATCAAACCATTGACAAAACTGCACCCTCTTTCTAAAATCTGGTGAAAGGAATTCTTGCAATACTGTGACCTTATATGGATGCATTTCCAAGTTTTTGGTTAGTGCTTTATGGCAAGAACAAACATTTCTAAAAAAAAATATGGCACTGTAAACATTAATTTCAATTTTTATTTAAAATAGTATCTTTACCGGACTGAGTAGACAACTTCTCTACTGATTTCTTAGGAATGTGCTCCATTCGAGCACGTATATCAAGAACAGGTTCTGTAAGCACGATAGGCCTTCCAGTGGTCTTGCCCTTATAAATGCAATTCTTTTTTTTCAAAGCCATTGATTAGCACATATCTGTGATGGACAAATGTTTCGTACTCAAAAAAGGGTGTCAGAAAACCTTTCTCTAAACTGGTCCATGCAACTTTGGAGAGAATATGACCAAGTTGCATCCTCATTCGTTGCACTTCAAAAATGTGCCATTATTATAAAGGCATCTTGTTCCACAGTCCACATTTTAAACATTTTCTAAAAGTAAACAAAACAGTTTATTTACGTAACCTCAATAACAAAAACACATGTAACTTACCTTTAAAACTCGAAATATGAAAAGTAGTTCTGAGAACTGTTTAAGCTTGTAAGGTTCGTTTTCAAACATAATTTGATCAAAAAAATCTAAAACTTTTCCAAGAAAAAAATATCAAAAAAACCCAAAAAATGCTAACAACAATGGTCTGTCATAGTGTCAGTCAAAGTCTACTGTCGAAACGGAGCTTGCTGTGTTGCCAACACTAATATTTTTTTCCCCATTAAAAGTGTGTTCTTTGGACCACTAACCTGCATATTCTGTTTTTTGGAATTTAACATTTTAGGAGGTTATTATAATCAGTAATAATGATTTACACATTTTTACTTTGTTGGGTTTAGAAGCTGGTAAATTGTCGAAAAAATAAATGTCGGCAAAAAACTTGATGAACTTTTTTTTCCCTCTTTGGGAACATTGTAAATAGGAAAGAAACCAAGCAGTGGAGCCACTTTTACAAATCAAAATCGCGTGGTCACGTGGTTTACAAACATTAATGAAGGCACTGTATATATAGTATGTCCACGATAAGGTGTTGAAGGAAAACTTTTTTATTTTGATTTTATCGAAAAAAGCTACTCTTGATAAAAATTTTGCTACTTCTAAAAATAAGATTGGGATAAACATTTAACATATTTTATACGGGGTGTTCAGAAAATTAAAAAAAATTAAAATGATACAAGAGTAAAGTGCATTTATTTGAGAAGATATGGAAATAAGTCACTAGGAAAGTTGTTCAAAATTAGAAAGGGAGTCTCTAATACCAATTTTCGAAAAAATCGGCCTACTTTTATTTATTTGTGATTAAATTTATTTTAATATCGTGGCATTTATTAGAGGTGTACGATAAACAATTTGTTTCAATCGGCCCCATAAGAAAAAAAACCATTATAGTTAAATCTGGACTCCTAGGAGGCCACTGGACTGTCCTTGTCTCCCAATTTGGAATTAGTAAATTGATATTAAAATAATGTTCATCACAGATTAATAAAAACAGGCCGATTTTGTCAAATTGGTATAAGGAACTATCCTTTACTTTTGAACAACTTTCTAGTAACTTATTTCCATATCTTCTCAAATAAATTCCTTTACTCTTGAACCATTTAAAGTTTTTTTCAATTTTCTGAACACCGCGTATAAAATATGTTAAATGTTTCTATCCCAATCTTACTCCCAGAGGTAGCAAAATTTTACCCCCCAAAATAGCTTTTTGGATAAAATTAAAAATTAAGAAGTTTTCCTATTCAATACCTTTTCCGTGGACATACCAGTATGTCCACGAAAAGTTTGAATAGAAAAAAATCTTTATTTTAATTTTTTTTTAAAAAGCTACTCTTGAATAAACTTTGCCACTTCTTAGAGTAGATTGGGATAACTTTTAACAAATTTTATAGGCGGTATTCGAAAATTGAGAAAACCAAAAAGGTTCAAAGAAAGTGAATTTATTTGGAGATATGGAAATAATTTTCTAGGGAAAAGTTGTTCAAAAGTAGGATAATTCCTTATACCAATTTTCGACAAAAAACTTCTTTTATTAATCTGTGATGAACATTTTTTTATCATTTACTAATTCCAAATTGGGAAAAAAGGACAGTCCAGTGCTGGGGGTCAATTTACTTTTTAATGAAATTTTTTTTTTGGGCCGGGAACAAGGTTTATGACCCTCTAAAATGTCGTTAAAATAAATTTAATCTAAATGTGGGATGTGTAAAAGACTGCCTCTTTTAAATTTTTAACAACTGTTATTTCCATATCTTCTCGAATAAATACTTTACTCTTGTATCATTAGTTTTATTTTCTGGACCCATTAATATGTTAATGTTCTATCCCAATCTTATTATTTTTTAATTATATATATATAAAATTAAAATATATTTTATATATATATAAAATAAAAATAAAAATATATATATATATATATTATATATATATATATATATTGGCGTGTCGATAAGACCTAAAAATGCATTTAATGACGTATTCAATTGTTTCTGACGTTTTCCCGGGTTTTCACAGGAAATGACCCCCAATTTTTGAAATTTTGGCCACCCTGTTTTTTCACCTATTCGATAGAAAATGACTTTTCTAAATACTAACCCCCCATATGTCCCCTTTTGATTTTTACTTTAAAAATATTTAATGTTTTAAAATTCAATCTAGGTGCCATGACGTCGTTAAAACAACCCTTTTTGAGTCATGGAGCGTGAAAAAATTTTAAATCTGACGTTTTTTATGTCTTTTCCAAAAAGGTATAAAGATTCCATTTTTATAGACATAACTAAATTTTTTCAAATGAAACAGGAAAATCGGTGCCTTTTTAAAAAAACATTTGTGTAATTTGATACCCCACACTTATATTTTAAGTTAAATCAATTCTAAAAAAAAAAAAAAAATGACAATTACTATGCCCATTTTGCTTTTTGTGTTGTTTTAAAACCCATATCAGGGGGTGAGGGGATCCCAATTTTCCAAAAAACCAACAGCCCAAAACCCTCATTCATTTTTAAAAAAAATTTTTATGATAAAATAAAATTTCAAAAACTTAAACCCTTTTTGGAAAGTTTAAAAAACGTCGAATTAAAAAACCCTCACGCCTCAACTCGGGGGTTTAAAGCTCATCGCCAAAAAAAAATTTAAATATTTTTAGAAAAAATTCAAAGTTCATATGGAATAACCCGTATTTGAATGCATTTTTATCAATGGAAAAAAAAATTTTTTAAACAAAATTTGGTCTTTTTAGGCCGGTCGTCAAAAAAAATTTTATTTAATATTTTTGGGAATATATATATATATATATATATATATATATATATATATATATATATATATATATATATATATATATATATATATATATATATATATATATAATATATATATATATATTATTTTTGAAAATACTTGACCATTATCTATTTGAGACAATAAAATAAATCCTATAATATGATGTGAGATGAGACAATAACCAAAATAAAAAAATATATTAATTATAAATACCTAAATTACTAGCAATATATAATGAAATATATCTTCTTATTTATAATCCGCAAAAAAATATTTAGCTTGCACAAATCCAAACTTACAATATGTAATATGTTTATTAAAAAATGCAATAACAAGTTGTTTACCTTCATACACAAAACATTTTTGACAAATGCTTGCATTGGTTTTATTAGAAGTTACATTATCCAGTTCTTTGAATTTACGCATTTTATCAAGATCTTAAAAAAAACATGTTTATGCGAACGTATACTTGGAATAGTGGTATTAAATGTGGCGCAATTCTTAGGTCTTCGGGAATGATTTCAAACGAAAAAAAGTTTATCAACATTAACAGGTGGGAAAGGGATGAAAATGACCCCTCAAGGCCCGAAAAATGTGTTTCCCGCTAATATCTGCCAAAATATGCGAATTGGAGAATTTTTGTTTGAACAAAAAAAAAGATCGCCTTGTAATCTCAAAAATGGTTCCTATAATTTTATTCGAAAAATCGATAGTTTTCTAGATAACGTGACCCAAAAGTCCCCTCATTTCAGCTGCCCCTCTACCTCTAGAATGCCGCTATCTTCATGGATTCACCCATAAGCGGGCGGACGAATTGTTCCATTACTCGGGCAATAATTTACATTTTTTATTTATTCAAAGTTCATCGGAATGGAAAAACCTATCATTGCATATGACTTTGGGTCCATTCTGATTTTTCTAGAATATCAAAAAAAAAAACGGTCAAGTTTTTTTTCCCACTATTTTGAGAGTATCTTATTACTTTATTGATATTTTTTGACAAAATGATTTGTTTTTTATAATAAGTCCTTAGCAAGTGTTCAATGATCCCAGAAAATTTCCTTCACCATCTTTTTTGCATTTTGATAAAAAATTGTTTTGCCCATCTGCATTTTTTAGCCGATTCCGAAGTTCTAGAAAATCTGTATGTCATGGATTTTTCGACGGCCGTTTTTGCGAAAAATATTGTTGTTACTAAAAAAAATGGTAAGGACCATTTTTGTAGATTTCATAGTGATCTTGATTTTTTGTCAAAACAAAAATTCTCTAATTCACATATTTTGGCAGATATTCGAAACATAAGCATCCGCGAAGACCTAAGAATTGCGCCACAAATGAAAACTGTACAGATTTATTTACAGCTTTGGGTACTTCCAGGACTTCAGTTACTGGACTAGGATACAATAAGGTTATTTAAAGTATTTTTAAAAATAAAAATATATATATATATATATATATATATATATATATATATATATATATATATATATATATATATATATATATATATATATATATATATCAACGGACAAATAAATAATGGGGTAGAAGTAAATAAATTTACACAGAAAGAATCACAAAGGGATCCCCCAGAAATTATCTAAATAGAGGGAGCAGTAAAGATGTTAAGTGCTCAGTTCTAACTATTTTTTTTCCCAATATCTAGCTTTCCTAGGTTTAAGCTTCATCAGGATAGCTAAAAAAAACAATAGAAAAAGAACATTCAAACCCCAACCCAATCAAACACACAATTGTTTTAACTTACAAAATATGTAGTTACTCCTCTACGGGGTCAAGAAGACACTGGGCGGGGGATCGTATAAATTAAAATACATATATGTATATAACAATTACAACACATTAAACTTTTTTATCCTTTATATCACTATTTAAAAAATCAACAAACAGTCTAACAGATATTAGTAAACACGAAAAGGACGTCCTTTAAGAAATATAAATCACCGACTGAAAGGTGCAGCGATCAACTGATATTTTTTATAAAAATTTTTTGGTGCATAGTTTAAATTCCCAAATGGTATTAATTATTATTTTTTTTTTTTTTATGACTAATTTATGTATGACAACCAAATGAAAATAAATAGGTAGTTTAAATTTTTTTTTTTTTTTTTTTATATTATTATAGTATTTGGATTTTTTTTTTGTCTTTATTTTTTAAAAGGGTTTGAATATATTTCAGATATTGAAAAAGTTAATGTGACCACTCTCGAAAAATAATGTATGGTTTAGTTTCCCGAGGGAGAAAACTGTTTTTTGTTTATAAAAAGCAGGAACTTTAAGAGTTTTTGTAATGTTTTGTGATAGTAAATACGTATAAAATTTAGCTTAAACCCTCTTATCTTTTTGTTGTTCATACAATTATTGCATTTAAAAAAATAACACATTTCTAAAAAATTTTTTTTAAATGTATTGTTGTCAATGTCCAATGATTTGGCTTCATTAAAAGCATTCTGTGATCCAAATTATTCACATGGGAGCTCAAACTAGTTATTTGTGGTTTGTGTTTACAATCGCTTTTATGTAAGGTTAGTCTTTTTGATAGTTTTTGAGAAATTTGTCCAATATATATTTTGGGCACAATCATTACATTTTATAGCATAAACCATGTTAGATCGATGCATTTCATTTGTTTTTTCTTTAAGTTTGGTATAGAAAGAGCCCCTTTTTACCATTGTAGTTAAGATTTTCATTTTTGACCCTTAAACAAATCAGAAATACAAGGAGTCAGCCCCTCAATATATTGTAACTTGAACCATCTTTTTGGCTCGTCGCTAGGGGTTTGCTGGTTGTTTAAGACTCTATTGTTATTTTCATTGCCAGAAAAAAGTAATTTATTTAACAGGGATTTTGGGGTAATTATTGTTAAGTAGTATATTTTTAATCTTTTAGATTTGTTTTATGAAACGAAGGGTGACTTATTCTCATTATTCCTTAAGACCAAAACCGTATTGATTTTTTGTCTAGTAGGATGATAAGATGAGTATGGTATATATCTAGAGGAACTGGGTTTTTATATACCAGTCTAGCATTATGACGTTGTTCTGAGATCTAATAACTTTGTATCAAAAATGGTACTGGTTGATCCATTTCTGTTCCATGAGTAAAAACCAGATTACTATTAAAAAAATTGAATATATTAAGTGTCGACTGTATTTTGATATTTGGTGCGATATAAGTAGATCGTCAACATACTGAAAAAGAAAGGAAATTGAAAATCAACTTTTTCAACTACAAGTGAGTAGTTTATTCATAACAATTTCAGCCATTACAGGAGAAGGGTGCACCACCCACCCCTTTTTCAATATCTGAAATATATTCTAACCTTTAAAAATAAAGACAAAAACACATATATATATATATATATATATATATATTATATATATATATATATATATATATATATATATATATATATATATATATATATATATATATATATATATATATATATATGTATACTAGTTACCATTAATACCTTTTATCTGCAGAGTCTAAAATTATCTTTAAAAACATTACATTTAATTAAAACTCTAAAGATATGGGCTGGTTGGCTGGTTAATGGGGTCTGTGAAATTGTTAAATATGTTTGTATATATTATTTTTACACAGCTTTGTTTACATTTCATTGAATTTTTATCTTTATATAATTTTTTTAGATATTTTAATGCAATTTAGACCTAACCTTATATATTGTTTTAGGGTAAACATTGTATACTAGATGTAAGTGGAAACGCAATAAAACGACTACAGGTGGCACAGCTTTTCCCAATAGCAATATTTATTAAACCTAAGTCTGTTGAATCGATAATGTAAGTATATTTTCCTTATACTAAATTTAAACCTACTTGTACACCCATACATAATGTATTAGTATTATCCTTTAATATATACAACCCACAATGGTGATGGAACAATGCAAAAAACGCAAATAGGCACTATTTTAACCTGCGTTTGTGATTTTAATGGAAAAATACACAATATGATAATATCAATTTTTTTTTAAATATGAGCTACGAATGTGGCTCTATTTACTCCTTTTTGAATGCTCCTGTGACTAAATTTCCTTACAAAAGCATATTCGTTGTGAAATCCAAATTTAAAAGGAATTAAATCACAACAATGAATAAAATGATCTGTACATAAGTGTATTACTGTAATATTAATGCATTTTTTAGGGAAATGAATAAGAGAATGACGGAAGAACAGGCCAAAAAGACGTATGAAAGAGCTTTAAAAATGGAGCAAGAATTTGGAGAATATTTCACGGGTAAGAATATTTCTTAAGTTGCCTACATGTGATCTGAACATACATATGTGGCGTCAGATTTTATTATTTTTGTTGGTCTAAGTATTTTTTTATACACTTTAAAATAAAATATGATTGTGGATTTATCTTGATTAAAGCATTTAAGTAAAATTATTATACATTTAATTTCATTGCCCTTAATTAGGTAAATAATTTTCTTAATTTTATAATAAATATGTTTTGTTCTTTAACGGATTAAGAATCTACATCTATAACTATATTTTATAGGTATAAGTTTTTTTTTAGTTTTTGATATATTTTTAAATTAAAAAAAATATCTTTAGTCTCTTCACTTCTACATTATCATTACATCACATTTATTACAGCAGACACAAAGTATAGATACAGGGACTACGAATGTTTTGGTAAAAGTATGTACATTCTGAAGGACAATTTTTTTGTCGAGAGAGGCGCGTGTTTTCAAGAAGTACCTGCTTAAATCTACGAGCGGATTATTTTTATATTTACAGATAAATATTACTTCGGAAATTTCAAAATAATTAATATAATAATTATTCAAGATAGTTCACTCGTCAAAAGACGTTTCTTAAGAATAAAATTAAATTAAAATATAGGGCTATTAAAAGTGTCTTTTATCTGGCTAGAAAAAAATGTTTTTTTTTATCGTCTGTGAAACGAGATATTAACAATAAAATTGTGCATAATTAACATTGTCAATATCTGCCATGTATGAAAGCCATGCATTCTTATGATTTTTTTATTGCAATATAAATCAAAGTTTTAGAAAATTTTAAAAAAAACTGCATTTTTTATCGCTTTGTTAAATGGATATTGATTTTTGAAAGTTTACAAAGGTCTGTTTGTTATCAAGAAATAGTGTACACTATTTTATTCTTTTTTACGTAATGGGAAGGTGTATTTTCGGACTAGGTGGGTCCAAAAAGTGTAAAATAGTGTAAAATATTACTGAATAATAAACAGACCTCATTTGTTGTGTACAGGGTGTCCAATTTTCGTTGTCATTATGGGGTTTCTCCGTTGCTAGGGGAGATACAAGTTTGCCATTTACGCAAACCTGGGCTACTTTTTCGAGAAACAAAAGATGCCAATATCAGAATTTTCTTAGCCCTCTTTGTTTTTAAGCTACAGGGTGAAATTGAAAATTTACACTTTTAGAGAATGCCTCGTATCTCAGGTTCCTGATTACCTATTAAAAAGGTAAAAAACACTCTTATAGAACTTTTTACGTATAATTCAGCGGTGGGGTCGACTTTTTTTTCAGAGCTACTGTTTTTGATATACGGCCAGAACTTATGATTTTTTAAATGGAACACCCTGTATTTTATTAGGTCATTAGATTGCCTCACAAATATAAAAATTAAATGTGTTATTTTTTAAGTTGGCCGTGATTTCTATAACAAAATTCCCAAAAACACTTTATTTATTCTATTTTCATGGTGGAAAAAGGAATATACTGAAAGCTCAATACTAAAATCAAATTAAATAAAATATTTCACAATCTTTTTAAAAAATTTGTAATATAAAAAGAAACAAACAAAAAAAAGGAATTTGTAATTTGATCTCGGCTTTTTAAAAGAACCAAAATTAATTAAATTTGATTTTAGTCTATAAAATATCCTTTTATTTGGGTGCCTTTTATCCGGATACCCAGTATGACATAATCAAAGTAAACTACAATTGCCACTGTGGTTGTAATTAATTTTAAACAAAATAGCTGTATCTATAAAGTCCATCTGCTGCCTTTTGTATTTTCGTGGCACTCTATGTAACAAGTCAGCATATTATAATATTCAAAATTTTTAAATTCTTCATTTGCAGCCAGTCTTTAAATTTAAAACTGAAAAGAATACCCCCAGTCTGATAGCGATGTTGACAACTGTAAATATTACAATTTCATTTCTTTTGTTTCCAAGCCTTACTGGCATTAAAAAAGATTGTAAAATATTTGATTTGATTGATTTTAGTATCTGGCTTTTAGTATATTTTTTTTCCATCATGGAAATAGAATAAATGAAATGCTTTTAACAATTTTTTTATAGAAATCACGGCCAACTAAAAAAATAACAAATCAAAATTTTATATTCGTGAGGTTTTAGACATCAAGATACAAAAGTGGCTATTATTATATATTATTATGATGGCAAAAAAAAGGTCAATCTAATGACATAATAAAATACAGGGTGTCCCATTTAAAAAATCGGAATTTCTCAGTATCCTACAAAAATAATATTTTCAAGTATTGCAAACCTCTAACTTTTGTTAAAGCGTATTCGATCTTATTTGGAACAGCACTAAATTTCTGGTTCATTTAAAAGACTGCATCACAAATTAAACTAAACGTTCGACAATCAATTTTTTGTTAGAGAGAGATGGGCGAGTTCGGCGCGGATGGCATGGAAGAGACTAAAATAAAAGATGTTTATCCCAATCTCAGTTTGACTTGTGGACGGGCCGGGCTTTACTTACTATAAGGCGATACTTTTTTCCACGACTGTCGCGAGTGAACTACCTTAATGCAATTATTTGTCACATGTATTTATCGAACCCCTACGGACATATTTAAACCGTTCGGACTCCTAATATCTATACTTCGTGATACTGACCCTAAAACTCGATCTCTGTCATTTTTTAAAACTTTTTATTTGTAGCTGTGGTCCAGGGCGATACTCCTGAGGACATTTACGGCCAAGTTAAGGAAATAATTAATGAGCAATCTGGACCAACGATCTGGGTACCCGCCAAGGAGAAACTGTGACCCGTAGCCCCCGTGTGGACGTTCCCGACACGTTCGCTACGCCACTAGCGCTCTCTTTTGACCAGCATCAGCAGCTTTTGCTTATTGTTGTGATGTAAGATGTTAGAGAATAGAGTTCATAAATGTTTCCTTACTTCCCTGTAGGTCAAAAGCTCAAATAGGTAATATCCTGTTGGTATACCTTTCACAAACCCAAGTTACTACACCAAATCGATTAGTAATCAATTGTTTTCTTATAATTACTTGAGTTATTTATGATTTGTATAGGTGGGTATATATAAGTATAACCTAAAAGTAAGAATTTTATGCCATTTTTTGTCGTTCATAATATAGTGATTAATGTCGTGGCCTTTTGAATGAAAACTATTGATAAAGGTGGACTTTTTTGCTCAAACATTTTACATCACTTCTTATTTGCTCGATTTGTAATAAAATACTTTTTGGTTGCTTAAGGAGTAGTGTACATTAGAATTGCTAAAATTGAGATGAAATAAAGAAGCCCAGATTTAAAATCATCCAATTGTTGTAAGACTTATTTTGTTTAGGTATTATGCCCACTTAGGTATATAGTGGTAGATCTAGGTCAAAAATATTTGGTTTTAACATCATTAATCGTTAATTAATGCCCGAGTTGGTTGATATTTTTTTGGCGATCGTTTTGTTATTAAATTTTGAAAATTATAATTTTTCTTGATTGTTCTTCGGGATATTTTTTGGTTTTAGGTAACCACCTTGACAGATGTCAGTGTTGATATTCGACTGAAAAGGGTATCTTAAGTGCAAAGCGCCAAACCAAAACAATATTTTAGTGTATATTTAGTTGGCTATCCTAAAATTGTTTATTTATAGATAATGATGCATTATTACGGACTATTAATGGATGATTTTATATACGTTAAAAATAATCCATCACCGAAAAAATAAGTTAATGGACAGAAAATTATTGTTTTATTTTTTTTTCAAAAAGGAAATTAAACACAACTGCAATATCCAAAAGATAAAATGGTGTTAATTCTTAAGTGGTAGTTAGTTACGTTAATTTAGCCGAAGTACTGAACTGAACTAAACTGCTATGTTTATGACTTTAATACTAAGTCAATTCGTCAGCTCTTTTCCTTTCAGATAGGTAAAGACCTTTCTGAAAGCCCTTAAAAGTAAGGGCTTCGTCGGTGGAAAATCTGGATGTCGGGCTCTGTAGCCCCAATAAATTCCGATGTTTTCAAAAATTTAAGCTTATGAAAGAAACAATTAATGGCGATCCAACCAAGAACTGCTACTGATATTGCGCTTAACTGCTTTCTGTCAGTTCTGAGGCTTTCCGCTGCACTTGCATCAATTTTCCGCCATTTGGCAAAAAAGCTCGTGCAAAAACAAAAACGGAAAAAAAACATCAGTTTGATAGGAATCTTCGCTCACAGCGCCTAGCCCAAGTAGAAGGACTCCAATAACTTTTCGTGAGTCTCTCCTTGATTCTCGAGGGTTAAAAATCAGTTCAAACGGCATCACCAACCGCCCTTCCCGGAAAAAGCTATGTAGCTTGTTATCGCGTGACTTTACTGGTCGGAGGTCGAACAGAAACTATTAACCGAAGTAAATAAGAGAGTTAAACTTAAAATTTGAGGTTAAGCTCAGTCCAAATAACAGTTACCGAATATATATATTTTTTTCAATTAACGATATTTTTTATACCCGTTGTATACATTGGTTTAAAAAAACACACGATTTTTAATTCTTTTTTGTCACTCAAGTCTGTGATTGTTATTCAAAGTATACGTTACAATTCATTATAAAATCTAGTAACTAGAAATCCACCAGATTAAGGTTTTTAACAAATTTTAAAATGCTAGATTTAGGATTTAGTCACAGCTGGTTTGGTGGTAATTTAACTCTAATTAAATAGTGGGTTTTTGCTTAAGAAAAGTACCCAATTTTTTTCCAAAGCTGGAATTTAATAGATATTTACGTTATAAGTTAGGAAAATGAACTTTTACAGTGTGATTGATATGTTTACGGATGAGCCGACGCGACGAAGGAGCGGAGCCTGGAATTTGGAAACAAATACTGTAAAGGTTTTTCGGATGAATAATGTACAATATTTAATTTTTTTTCTGCTTCGTATATCTACAAAATAATTAATTTTCTGCTTTGGAAACGGATTAAAACATTTTTGTTTACTGGTGGAAACATTGTCAGTGCTGACATAAAATTTAAATTTGACTAAAAGATTGCCTAGATATATTCAAGAACTACAACTGTCTTGTTTTTATATATGTCAAAGTAAAAAGTAAAGTCAGTTGAAAATTAGTGTAATTTTACAATCATTTTCGGTAAAATTAACGAAATGGAGGAAGATGGTGGAAATCTGATCCCTGATAAAATTTTGCAAAAATCCAATAAGGCTACAGGACAGCTAGTACCAGTTTTACCGGACTAATCCGGTAATTTTTTTTACCCGACTCAATACTGTAAAGTTTTATTTTCCGGATTAAAACCAAGTATCTAAAAGTGCGTTTTACAGTAGAGTATGAAATAAAACAACTAAAATGTAATGATTCCATTAACTTTTTTTGTGCCTTTAAATTTTGTTTTATAACATTTCTACCAGAAATCCTAAAAATTTAAACTGATCCATTAACAAAGTAGTAGCATTACGGTGACTTTTTTTTGCGACTATTTTTTTTTCGGTCCCATCGTGAAATTTTTTGGAAATACCCCCACAAAAATTCCTTGTGAGTTTTAGCTCCTAATATTAATATTAAGTACTCTCCCAAAGCGTGTGAAGATTTTCCATTTGAAAAACACGTAAACTTTGATCCTTTTTTTAAATTTCTATAACTCAGCAGTATTTTATGTTATCGTCTTGCCCAAAGACGGGATTTTTTGAGAATTGAATGCTCTACAAGTGTTCATTACGGCAAAGTCGCAACTTACACCGGCGATGTAGTACAGAACACTAAACCTATTTTTTCATAAAATTCTCATTTTTCTGTCATTTTCTCATAAATGACAAGAGCTACACAAAAAAGATAAATAACAAAGTTGTTGGAAATTTAATTTCCTACAAAAAAAGACTAATAAAATCGAATCGCTAAGACCAACAGTTCTCGGGATAGTTGGCCTTTAATTAATTTTACTATGAAATTTTCACAAATTATAATTTGTATCAAATTTCAAAGTAAAATTAATTAAAGGCCAAATCATAATTTGTAAAAATTTCATTATAAAATTAATTAAAGGCAAAACGCTGTTGGTGTTGGCGATTTGATTATTAGAACCTTTTTTTTGTACGAAATTAAATTTCCAACAACTTTGTTATTTATCATTTTTGTGTAGCTTTTGTCATTTATAAGAAAATGAGAGTAAAACAAGAATTTTATGAAAAAAATAGGTTCAGTGACCCGTACTACCTCGCCGGTGTGAGTTGCGACTTTGCTGCAATGGACACTTTTATAGAGCATTCAAAATCCCGTCTTTGGACGAGACGGTAACATAAAATGCGGCTGAGTTATAGAAATTAAAAAAAGGATCAAAGTTTACGTGTTTTTAAATGAAAATTTTTTACACGCTTTTGGCAAGTACTTAATATTAATATTTAGGGTTAAAACATTCAGGAAATTTTTTTGGGGGTATTTCCAACAAAATTTCACGATGGGACCAAAAAAAATTGTCGCAAAAAAAATCACCCTAATGTAGCATGGTTCTGTATACAAAAAAATAGAATATATTAACCAAACGAAATTAATCAGTAGACCTGGTCACACTCTAACATGATGTCTTTTCAACGCTTTTAAAAAATCTAATTTCAGAGATGCAAAAAAAGCACGCACTTGAATTTTTTAGTTTTTAATAAAGCAACCAGAGTTGATCCGACAAATTACCGAATTCTTACATAATAAATATGATAACAATACAAAAAAATGTTTAGCTTTCTCAAAACACTTGACATGGTACTGTAAAAGGGTTTTACATATTACTAATCACATCATTTTTGCTCATTTGCAATTTAAATTTAGAGGGGGTTTTTTTATCACTAATATTACAAAAATGTTAATACTTTATTAGTTAGCAACTTGCTAATTTAAAAATTAAGTTTGAAATGCAACTATAAGTACAAAGACATTAAATAAAAAGTAAACATAATAAGACATTTTCTATGAAATATTTGTCAATAAATATTTCAAGTATGAAAAATTAGAGAATTATAATATAATACTCAAAAAGAACTATTTGCGATATAAATGCTCAATATAAGAACATTGTCTTCTTTAAGCAACCAAAGGTAAACTGTTTATTGTAATATTAAAAATACAAAACCAATTAGATAAATATTTAAAATTTTATTCTGGCTAATTGATGATAAGCTTTATGTAGTCTGAATAAACTCAAAAAATATGTATTTTAAGCAATTTGAGAGCCTTTGCCGATATAAATAGCAGTCATTTTTTTGTATCTGTAAGGAAATTATTATTTTTAAAAAAGAATAAAATTGTTAACGGTGCTAAAATTGTAACATTTTTAAGTTGGTTTATTATTTTAATTTCATATAGATATAAGCAAAATTATATTGTAAATAAATTATAACGTTTTTCTTAACTAGAAAAAGTAATATAGGCGCGTGTTAAACATCCTGTAATTGAGACTTGGTTATTATATTTATTATAAAGATATATAGGAAGCTTTTAATTTGTATTCTCTAATCTTAGGATTTTTTGCGCAGATTCCCGACACTTTTATAATACCTACCCTTAGTATTGTAAAGGATCAGGTGATTAAGGGTTATTGTGCTCTAAAAAGACAAGTTTAAAGAATATGAACTGTTTATTATATGCTTGGTATGACAACTATTAAAAATTTTCTCTACAATTGAGAGAAATCGATTTAAAAAAAGTTTATTTTTTGGGTTTAAAGCCACTTTTTAAAACAAGAAATTGTCACTCAAACTTACATTCTTAGTAAATAGCCTGTCGTGGTTTTAGGTTATAAAAAAGTGTTGTTTAAAAAAAAAATACCTAAATCTGAAAGAAAACAAATTTTTGGGTACTTTTCATTCTGATTTTTTACCAATTCATTGTAGATGATGTAAATAAAGATACCTAAGCCTATTACAAATATAATAAAGTAGCCCAAATTAAAACTTTGAATTTTCACAAATATGATGGAAGAAAAAAGGTTTATCTTTACCCATAACCTTTATTGATTTAGTGCATATTTAGGTTTTTTATTAAATACATTAGTTAAAATTTAGCACGTAAATAACTTTTGGTCATTCAAAGATTACTTTGTTTTTAAAAATAATCCAATTCCGATGTATACAATGTATACAGATATTGTTGGTTTACTGAAAAAAAGGGATAAACTAGATAAATTTTGTAAAAAAAATAGTGTCTCTTTAAGTTTTTTAATATACAAAAATATATACAAAAAAAAAGACTTATGTCGTATCAAACCATTTATATACTTTTAAAACCTGGAGAGGAGGTTAATAACTCTAATTTTTCTAACAAGGATGAAATATATATATATATATATATATATATATATATATATATATATATATATATATATATATATATATATATATATATATATATATATATATATATATATATATATATATATATATATATATATATATATATATAATGTTTATTTAAATCACTGTCACCAGCATTAAAAATTGTGATTGTTCGTAAGATTTTAAATACTAAATATATTTTACGATTTTCTCTGCTCCAAATAATATTTTTGTCAAGTATATTTTGTAGTCACACATCACAATCCTCAGTATAAGGCTTTTAAACAGATTTTTGGAATTAAACAGGCGCGAGCTGGGACAATTTTAGGCCCGGGAAACTATTTATCACTTGCAAGGCCCATAAGGCATCGCCGAACAATATTGAGGAATACGAAAATTTTTAATTAATTTCTTTAAGCCTACTAGATAATAAATACGTATATGTCAACATCACACAATAAAGTTTAAACAAATATAGAATGTGAAATGAAAAAAAAAACAAATAAAGATTATAACGCGTGAGTGTTGTTAAGTCAGGTGCGGTCCAGTTAAACAGTGACGGGGCTGATTATTAAATCTAATTTATTGACATTTTTAGCCTTAAAAGCCTTTGTTCTATGACAAGTATTTTATTATCGGCAAAGGGTTTTAAATAGGCTCATTGCTTGTTTATACAGGAGCACTTCTGTTTTTAACAATTAATACATTATGGTACTTATTATATTAGAGTAAAGTATATTTCTGAATAGTTTGAATTTTCTTGTTATTAGCTAGTTTATCAATGTTTTTGTAGTGTCATGTATTATATTATATTATTAAATTTCGAGGTTTACCTGCCAATAATAATAGTTTGAAATTATAAAGAATTGTATATACACAAAATATCTATGTGTAGTGCGTAACAGAAATAATGTTATTGTTATAAAAAAAAGTTGTCACTTAACTTATTTGAGTTATTATTAAAACAGATTTTACTAATAGAAATGGTTTTATTTATGCGTTTTTTCATTGCCCTTTTTATAGGTATAAATTTTATTTTTTCTTACCGTTAGTTTAATGCAGTTATACTATTAATTGTTAAGTGGTAAAGGTGTTTTCATCTCAGGATTATTATATATGAGTGGACTACCAAATATCCATTTCCTAATATACAGTGTGTCCAAGATATGAATGAACAGCATATGCATGTCCGAAATGGTAAGAGATAGGTGGGCGGTTTAAATTTGGTGAATATTAAGTGGTATACATTTTTGTATTTGAGATAATATGGGGTTTAAAAAAATTAAATAAAAAATCCAGGGCCGTTTTAAAAAAATAAAGTTGATTATGGTTTAACGAAAACGAAATGTCGTAAGAATGTATTTTAAAAAGATTTCTAACTTTTAAAATAAACTGGTAAAAAAATAAAAACGAAAAGCGAAAATTTTAGTTTTTTGCCATATTTTCGGAAGCACCAAATATAACTTCATTTTTTTTAATGGTATATTATTGTTTGTTACTGTTTCGGAGATCCCCATGCTCTTCATGCTTATCTTGCAAACACTGTATAGTTCAAGGCACGAAAAAAAAATCGATATAATATGGAAAACAACAAGATAGGATCATAATAACTTTTTTTAATACAAAGTTATGGTGTATGAAACTGACTCTACAGGGTCGTCCAACAAGGACTAAACAGAGCGATATTTGTGTTTTCCCTATATTAAAAAACAATGTGCTTTTTTGTTTATTTTCCTGTAGGATTCTAAAAAGGTCTTTAAGAAAACCAAAATTAGCACAAAAATCGACCTAAAGAGTTTTCATTAACTGATTCCTTATTTACTTGTTCGTTTTTATAAGCATCCCATTTTTTTTTTTTTTTTTTTTTTTTTTTGATAGGTACTAATAAAAAGAATTTAAAAGTAATATTAAAATTAATTAAATCTGTATGAGAAATTTGCAATTTAAAAAAAAAACAATAAATACCTGAAATACCCAAACAGAAAAAATCAATATACTGTCAAAATCTAGCGTTTATTACGTATATTACATTTAATATATACTGGTAAAATTAAAGCATAATTTAATTTTTTCTGTTGTTACTAAAATGAATATAAATTCCTATTTATTAAAACATATGGGAAAAAAGAACCAATAAATAAGATAAAGTGTCCCACGGAGCGTTTAAGTATTACGTAACGACTTTGGTAGGAGGGGGGCTTGTAAAACGTTATGAGGCAGGGCGGGAGGGCGGGTTTGAAATACGCGTTACGTAACATTTTTTTTTAACCCTTTTGGACGTTCGCATAGAGAGAATCTCTCACGCATTTTTTAAAACTTTTTTTTCTCTCAAAATTTGAATCTTATTTTATTTTAGCTACTTTCCGAAACTTTACTGTAAAATTCAAGATGGCGAACCTAAAGGGGCGCATGTGTTTTTTATAGATGACGAATAAATTTTTTGAAAATCAACGGATTTATACCAAACGTATAAGGTGGTTTTTGAAGTTGCTTGGTTGATTTTGAATCTGAAGTCATTCATAAGGGCGGATTTAATATGATGGATAAAATAAGCAAAAACAACAGATAGACGACAAATTTGATACATGCGAGTTTAGGTAAATATAAATTTGAAGTTAGTATTTAAAATTTAAGAAGGCGGGTTCAACATGATCAAAAAAGGTTCAATTAGTCAGTAACGCTTTAACACGAAACAGTTTTTTGGAAAACTCATTCGCGATTTTGGGTCCGCCATCTTGAATTTTTAGAATTAGATTCGTCATCAGCGTCGCAAACGCCAATTTTAAAAATATTAATTCGGGACCGTTTTTTTGGTGTTACAAAAAAACTATACGTGCTTCCTTAGTTCTTGTCGTGCATTTGCAGATGCTTTTACATAAAAATGTACAGTTCGATGGGAAAAAGAAATTTTCCAGTTTTTCCTTGTTAATTTTCATAAATTTGTACTATTTTTTAGCAGTTTTTTAAGGTTAGGAAAAAATGGTGATATGATGGCGTAATTTTGACCACAGATTCGTGATTAGGGATGCAAAATTACTTCGGAAAAAAAATGTCTAATGAAAAGTATATTCAACCTTTTTTTGTATGGACAGTGTGGATGTGTAATTTTACCTCTGTCTATGAAGCACATTGTAAAATATGTTTATGAAGAGACCACTTAATTCAATTCATGAACATTTTATGAGAGATTATTTGGATAAAACATATGAACCTGAGTTACAGATACCTATTCAAGAAAACACTTTTAATTTTTAAAAAATTAAAAGTTTGGCCCATTTGCATTAGAAAATTAATAAAGGTAAAATAATTTATAAAAAAATGGTAAAAGACAGAGTTTAAGGTTCGGTTTTCTGGCGTTTAGATTCCCTGGCGTGTTCGACCAACAGAGCCTGCTTTTCATATGACGTCACAGATTCCTTATCTGCCTTCAACGAGGGTAGTTTCTTTTATAACCTCGGTGTCTCGGTTGTTTTGCTCTGCGATTGTTATGGCGAACTTCCCCTAAGAGAAAGTTTGTTTAGGCGCTCGGGGTGTTCCGAATGGTGCTGCTTGTTCTGTGTTTTCGTATTTTTTGTTGGCAATCTATTGCTAAAAAACCACGAAAAACACACGTAACTAAATGTTAGGTCAGGTTACGTTCTTGGCAAGTTCTTGATCAGTTTCTTTTTATCGCGTTCGAATTATCCTTAGTTCCCTGTTGATAACGTCTTTTCGATACTTGTCCTCCATGCTCTACCGAACGTCAAAGCGAACTCAGCCTAAATCGATCATGATTATCGACTCAATTCTTTTTACCCAGCACTACCATATCTGACGTTACTGACGTATGTAAACAAACATAACCTAAATTTTATGGTAGGCAAAAATATCTTGCTGATTTTTCTTTTTTTGTCCCCTTATAAAACTGATGACCTGATGGTGGTGTTAAATAAAACACATCAGTAATAATAGAGATTTATTTTAGATAATAATTTTTTAATAAGGGTCCAATAAGTTAATCAGCTGAAAATAACTTTCCGGTAGGGACACCCACCATGAAGGGAAGATCAAGAAACATATATGATTTTACCATAGGCTCACCAACGAGGGACAGCATTCATAGTTTTCCATTTTATATTGGTCTTATTGTTGTCTTTAGTTTGACTTGTTTATTCGGTTTGGTGTATTTGATTGATGGTATTTTACCTGCACCATTAACCATAAATGATGAGGTAAGTGCTCATAGTAAAATGTATAAAGCTGGATTTATAGTTACCGTTAACGTTTAACCGAATATCAAAAGGAAGGAAATTTTAAAAACAGACCCATTTATAGTTTCTTACAGTTTTTTTAGGTTATAAATTTTATTTTGATTTTGTGTTTGCATAATATACGTACATATTGACTTGTTAATATCTACTGCTGTTATGGATTTAATTGATCAAGACATCATTGCTGCAGCTATACTGTGGCTGAAATAACAAAAAATGTAAACATGACCATAACGATTATCAGCAAATATGACCGATGGCTACTAAATTTATAAGCTGTAATGTGAAAAATGGAATTGAGCCATTTCTTATTGCAACATAGGGGCATAATATTTGGAATAGATGTTTATATTTTCCAAGACTTTTCTGCAACTCTGGAAAAAGGTTGGAATCTGCAACCCTCAATGTTTTTTATTGCATTGTTGCTAATTTCAAATTCCAGAAAAAGATACAGTGAAAAAAATGTTAAAGGCTGCACATTACAACCTTTTTCAGGGTAGCAGATGATTACATGTATATTATTTTAAAAGAACCTTAAAAAAATATAATATAAAATAATTCATTTTTATCTAAAACCTTTAGGGCCCTGTCGTTAAAAAGCTAAGCAGTTTGGGACATGTTTATTTTGTATCTTTACCCAAGAAATCCATCTGTCATATGTTTCGCATTATTAAAGAATTTTCTAAGAAACACAAAAAATCTAAAGCATTTTGACTGCCAAGCTTACTCATCTAAAAAAATAAAAACTTATTAATATTTATTAAAGCAGAAATAAACATTTTATTTCATAAAAATAATATAGGAAAGATCAATTGTATTGCAGATAATAATTTGTAGATGCTAAAATATTTTTTAAACATTCCTGGGGAGGGGTAATTACTCCCCCACCCTCCCTTACCTACGCCAGTGGCATCGTAGTTTGTCAGCCAAGTTCTAGCGTAACGCAAGTAGTGTTTAAAACTAAATTTTTCTCCCCCTATCATTACTTCATTATCGTTCCACATAAAGCCATGTGATTTGGTATGTAAATGTAAAAATTGACTATTTTAAATACCTGTGAAAAAAACAGGGTTTGAGGATACATAATAAAAGATATATATCATGATATATATCTGATATATATCCGATATATATATCAAATGATTTTTTATGATATATATCAATATAAAAATGGTTTAAAAATTTTATATTATTTAGTAATTTTTGGCGTTTGTTACTATATTTTTACTTCCCAAATGTAGATAGCGTTGGAGTAGAGTTAAAACATACTCCCTTATAGTAAGTTCTAATCTATAAATGGCAACACTTCTGCCGGCATTAATGGCGTCAGTCGTGTCGGAAAAATTTCGTTACGATAGTGTAAGTTTTTTTGTGTTTATTCTATTATTTTTTTACAAAGAAAGTAATTAACAAAGTACAGAAACGATTTTACTTCATTATTGAGTATTTATGAAGAATTAAATAATTTTACTACTGACTGGCTCACTCACACACTAACTCACTCATTTACTTATCAAAATTACTGGGCACTTTCCGAGGGAGTAGAAACTTAAAATTCGGAATTTAATTAGGTTTTAGGACATAAGTAAAGGAAAAAATTCTAAAATTTGCACATTTTTACTTGAAACGCACTGAAACGGTTTGCAATCTGATTAAACCTGAGTTTCTGAGGTCATGATTTTATTCATTAAGTAACGAAAATTGCTACAATTTACCTATTAGACGTCAAACTCCTTAAGCCAAATTTCTATTGAAAAATCTCAGCTTTTTAACGTACCTACTAAAATCTAAAATATAACCAAGTTCTGTTTTGACTTGGAAAGTTTTTTACTGGTCCGTCTGTATAAATTAAAAAAAGACTATTATTGAAAAAACAAACATATATTAATACAAACAATTAACGAAACTTGCCAAGCCAAAAAAGAAGTTGATCTAATTGTAGTACTTTAAAATGTCAAGATTTTTGGATAGATTCTTGGCCCTTATTTGACATACCTAAGTGTTTTTGGTAAGATTAATATATTTAATAAAACAATAACACATTTATATTAAAAATCAATTTAAATAGCTATCTCAAAAAATAATGCATTTTCTTGACTGGTATGTTTTTAATAAATATTATTCTCTACTTTATTAAAAAACAATATAGACGGAAGTGGGAGAGGTGTCCTTGCCTAAACCAGTAAGCTCATACCTAGATTTATTATGCGACTTAATTTCTAGGAACATACATCGGCGTAGCTAGGATTTTCAAACTTTTTAATCTAAAAATTGAGACATGGTACCCACACCAAATTTATACCAGATGCTACTGGCCCCAAGGGGAATACTTTAGTAAAGAAAATTTTTATTTCGGGATTTGCGATAAAAAGTTGATTTTTTTTACTGCCCCCCCAGCACATTCTACTTAAGTAAATCCTCAATTGTATTTTTTTCGTAAATTTGATCAAACTTTATCGGTAAATCTCAAGTTTCGCAAAATTTTCTATGGTTTTTTAAAAACCATAGCCAGTTAAATTTTTTTTACTCAACAATTTTCTTATGCCTCTAACTTCAAGAAAAATGCGGATATTTCGGCGTAATTTGGAAGTTGACAATAAAAATTAAACAAATATATGAAAAAAATACAAATAGAGGACTCGCTTTTAAAACTTAGATTTTTTCTGGTTGGGGGGGCAGTAAAAAAATCAACTTTTTTTCGCAAATACCAAAATAAAAATTTTCTTTACCAAAGTGTTTCCCTTGGGACCAGTAGCATCTGAAATAAATTTGGTGTGGATCCCATGTCTCAATTTTAAGATAAAAAAGTTTGAAAATGCTAGCTACGCCGATGATCATGCATTGTTGGTAAGTTCAATTTTAATTTTAGAAAAGGTATCCAAATTCTTTTATTACTGAAAGAGCAAACATCGACCTTAAACAACTGACAGACCTTGGTCCCAGGGTGGTAGGCAGCTATGAAAATGAATTTTTGGCTGTTGATTACTTAACCAGACGAATCAACTCAATTATTCAAGAGGCACATTCAAGTCAGCATTTAGAGTTAGATATTCAAGTGACAACTGGCGCTTATTATTTAATTCATCGTTCTGCTGTGATCAATACCTATGATAGAATTCAAAACATTGTAGTCAAATTGCATGGGAGGAATGGGTCCAACAGTAGTATTTTGGTTAATTCCCATTTTGATTCGGTACCTACCAGTCCAGGTAATTGTTTTTAGTTTTTTAATTACCCATTTAACATGCTTTAGGTACTGAATGTGACTTTACTAAAAATTTGAACTAAAGAAACTGAAGGATTAGGAGCAATAATTAAATTTTAAAAATAATATATTATTTTATATTAATTTTTTGGTGCAGTAACCAATAGGTCCTTTGCACATATTTTTTTTTACTGGCCCTATGTACCATAGTAACACTTCTGACAAATACTTTTTATTAAAAATTTTATAACAAAGCTAGAAACATGAATTTCAAATATAAAACGGCGACAAAACAATATTGATGTCAAGAGGGGCTAATCACACATACTCACAACGCCTCGCTGACACAGGCCACTGTGGTTAGGTTCTAATATTTTATCTCAGATGCAAGCATAGTAAATGAAACAGCAAGCAGAGCAAATCCGACTATTCAAACATTTTGAATTTTCAATTAGTGAATAAGTGTCATTTCCATTTATTTATTTTAAAAGTATAATATTAAAATCGGTTTCTGTTTGTTTATCAAAATACATCTAAACAAAAAATATATTGCATTATTTCAAAAAGTCAGTAACAATGGTTACAACAACAAAAAATATATTGCATTGATTCAAAAAGTCGGTAATCATGATTACTACTTGTCAGATGTTTTTCTCAAACGATATATGTACAGTTTTTAAAGCTTTAAGCTTTTCTGCAATTTTTTTTGTGTTAATTGCGATGGATTTTAAGCGTGTAATTACGCTTTACATTTATTATGTTGCATATTAAATTAACATTAAACCGATTTACCTAAAATAGGAATAAAAAACGCCATGATTTTCTGTTTTTACTCTATATGAGGGGCCCATTGCTTGTATTTTGTGTGTAATGTCAAGAATTTGCAACACCTATGATACTTAATATAAAATCCTTCTTGGACTAGATTAGTAACTTAATTTAATTTTAAAGGTGGTAGTGATGATGGTATAAATGTGGTTGTGATGTTGGAAGTTCTAAGAATCCTTTCACTCTCCCAAGAAAGGCCTTTACATAATATAGTGTTTCTTTTTAATGGTGCTGAAGAGACTCCATTGCAAGCTTCACATGGATTCATTACACAACACAAGTGGGCAAAAGAGTAAGTTAATGTGCTAGCAATAAAGGTAAAAGGGATAAGAGGTACATCTTTACGTTTCCTTAATAAAAATAAATGCTTTATGTGGGACAACACATAAAGCATTTATTATTATTAATGAAACATTAAGACATATAATATTTACACCCAAGACTTCGAGCACCCATATAGTTGTGTGCCTTTCGAAATTGACCATTCTACGTTCCTCTAGTGGCGCTGTTGCCACATAACCAGTTTTTTAGGAAGATTTGTACTTCAAGCATGAACAACTTTTATTAGATTTAGTTCACATTTAAAAACTTTGCAGTTTAGTTTGCGGTCCATACGCAACATCCATGATCTGTCACATGTTATAATCTTGTACATGTCTTTAAAATCACTTTTATTGTATTTCTTAAGCAGTTTTATTGCAGCAATTTACACAAGCATCTTAATTATGTGGAATCCAACAAGAACAAACCTCTTGTGATGGGACTAACTTCTAAGATTGCCTCAATCTTACAGACTCAAAGTATGTCAGTTTCATTGTATTTCTTTACTTTTATTTAATTTTTTAAGCAATTTGTTTGCACCAATGCACATAAGCATCTTAATTAAGTGGAATTTCGCGAAAACAAATCTCTTCCCGGTTAAATAGTTGTGCAATATTTGATGTATGGTGATGGGACTAACGCCTAAAATTGCCTCAATCTCACCGACTCACAGTATGTCATTTTTATTGTGTTTCTTTACTTTTATGGTACTTTTTAAGCAATGTGTTTGCACCATTCCACACAAGCATCTTAATTATGTGGAATCTCAGGAGAACAAACTTTTTTCCGGCTAAATAATATGCAATATTTGATGTATGGTAATGGAACGAATACCTAAGATTGCCTCAATCTCACAGTATGTCACATGACGATCTTGCATTTATAGTTTTTGCACAGCTACAAAGTTTTCTGATACAACAACCGAATTTGGAAGACTTTCGTCGGTAAGCGAACAGAGACCACGATTAAATTCATTATACCAGTGTTTGTCAGTGGCAAAGTTGAGAGTTTCATCGCTCAAAGTAAAAGTAAATTGATCAATGCACTCTTGTTTAATAATCCACGTCGAAAGTCATACAATAAATCATTGCAAGAAGATTTTCCGGAGTTAATTTCACTCTTTTGCTATAATTTTTAAGTGACTGTGACAAATCGCGCTTGAATTTCAAAACCTTCTAAGAAAGGTTATGGTCAAAAATGTCCAACAGTGTAGTGACATACTATGTTGCCAAGGCTCAAGATGTAAGTAGTGCCGCTCGTAAATAAATGGTATTAAGGTAGTTCACTCGTAAAACGGCTTTTCTTAAGAATTAAATGAAAAAAATTTAGGGTTGATTAAATGTCTCTTATCTAACTGAAAAAAAAATACGAATTTTTTTTATCGTCTGTGAAACGATATATTAACAATCAAATTGTGCATAATTAACATTGTCGATATCTGTTATGTATGACAGCCATGCAAGCCATGCATTCATTTCGGAATATCTCGAAAACGGTTCTTACGATATTTTTTAATGCAAAATAAATCAAAGTACTAGAAATTAAAAAAAAAAGAAACTGAATTTTTTGACCGTCTAGTTAAAAAGATCTTGGTTTTTAAAAGTTCTGTTTGTTATTAAGAAACAGTGTACACTATTTTATTTTTTTTACGTTATCTTTCTTATGGAAAATGTATTTTAGGACTGGGTGGGTCCAAAAAGTGTAAAATAGTGTAAATATAACTGAATAGCGAACAGACCTCATGTGTTGTGTGTAGTCTCTTACAAAAATAATATTTTCAAGCATTAAAAACCTCTAACTTTTGGTAAAGCGTATTCAATCTATTTGAAACATCGCTAAAAGGGTCCTTTCAAAATACTGCATCACGAATTAAACTAAAATAGAAAAAAATATAATAATTCGTACTGGTACTAGACGCGGCCCGTTTAGCAATCAATTTTTGTTAGAGAGAGATGGGTGAGTTCGATTTTTACAAAATTATTTTCCATTAAAAACAGATTTTTATTGTTATTGTCAATTTACATAAATTAACAAAATATGTTAAATGCCGATTAAAATGGATTTTCGTTTTAGATGTAAAGTGGTACTAAACCTAGACGCTGCTGGCGCGGGAGGTAAAATAATTTTGTTTCAAACTGGCCCCCAGACACCATGGCTGGTAAAGTATTATAGTCAAGTTCCTC
Source organism: Listronotus oregonensis (assembly GCA_019359885.1). Classification (NCBI taxonomy): domain Eukaryota; kingdom Metazoa; phylum Arthropoda; class Insecta; order Coleoptera; family Curculionidae; genus Listronotus; species Listronotus oregonensis. Next base: position 223,333 of record JAHBCN010000298.1, read on the forward strand.
ATCCTTATGGACAAGCAGCTGGAGAGGAGATATTTCAGAGTGGAATAATTCCATCTGATACTGATTTTAGAATTTTTAGAGATTTTGGTGGATTAGTAGGTGAGTCGTTATATGTTTAAATGATTGTAGTCGCGGATATGAAGGAAAATGCCGTCATTTAAAACTACAGGGTGTAAAAAGTATGGTGCTCATGATTTTAATGTGCGATAGTGGAGCTTAAAACAAGCCCAAATAGCCAAAAACACATAAGTCAAAAGTTAATTGTTTTCGAAATATGGCTTTTTAAAGTTTAAAAAATTTGGCACCATTGCGCCCGCTTCATCGAGGCCGAACGTTTTTTGCGAGGTTTTACATATTAACACTTTTTTTAAAGATATGTTCATTTACATCCCAACTAGCAAATGTATTTTATAATTTTAATTTTCTACAACTTTTTTGTTTTATTATTGTTTTATCAATACTTCCAAGATGTTAATTATATATATTACAGTTGTGGATAACACTATATGGTTGTCTGCAACAGAAATGTTTTATCATTTAATCATTAAAACCTTTCTGCTACAATATTAAAAAATATCTAATAAAGCAGTTTTAAAATAATTATAAATATACTTTCATGACTAAGCTATAAAACAACTTAGTTTACAAAACTAAATTGTTTTATCACGCCTTTGTAGGAGTCTTTTAAAGCATATTAATACCGTTATAAAAACTTATAAAAATTATTTTATTGTATTAGTTGGTCATAATGGTCATCTTATAAAATACTTTTTCTAAAGTAGTATTGAGGACTATTTCGTTTTTTGGAGTAAATTGTTGCTTCAGAGCTTGCTATATAATTATTATATAGAGATGCAGTCTGCTATAGATTGGAAACAGGAACAAAATGATTACATAATGAAATTGTTTTTCTTTAAATATAATTATTGCGGCTACCTACGCAATAAAACACATTTGCTATTATATATTTCTGGCATTAAATGTGTGGTTATGTTTCCTTATATTACTTGGGCTTTTTTTATAAAAATATTTATAGCGATTGATAGTGCAAAAGCAAAAATTTGAAATGTCGAATATAGGACAATGAAAAAAAAAATAAAATATGATGGTTTTCGTAGAAGATTGAAAATTTGTCATAAAAATATTATACATAGTATCTAATAGTAACAGTGGTATTAGCACGAAAACACAGCAAACAATAAATTTAAAAAAATCTCAGATCATGGGCACTTTTTTTTAATTTTCACATTCAGCAGTAAGAGCTCTATTTCCGAATGTTAATCCCTAACATAATTCCGCAAGATCCTAGGACGCTTTAAAAATAATCAGATGATCGTCATGACAAAAGTTGGAGATGAAAGTAATTAGGTACATTTGCTTTAAGAATGCCCGTGACAACAAAATTTTGTCTATGCACTGACCTGCCTAAGACTTTTAACTCAAAGAATCCATTGTTTTAAATTTTATAAAAGTAGCCTAATAATTTAATTATCTTAAAATGCTTGCTACTAACACAAAAGTGTTTTATACAAGGCAGCCATTTTAAATGTCCATGCACTAGTTTGTAACTTTAATACAGACATGTAAAGTTACAACAATTATCATATTTTTGTTGTTAATGACTGTTAAAAACGTGCCAACTTAAAAATTTATTATAATTAAAATAATCTGACATAAGTATGTTTCCAAAAGGACTTCAATTCAAAAAGTGGATTTAATAACAAAAGTAGTTTTTTTTTAGAAATCATCGGTAAACAGAAAGAGCGCTTAAAATTTGTTGAAAACATGATATATAATTCTCAGTGAAATTTCCTTCGCACTAAAAGTTTTAGTCCCCACGGGATATGCGTGTAAACAAAGATCCATATTACCTATTATTTAATCCAATAAGTATGGCTCCTTCTGTGTATTTTTGCAGATGTTTTTCCTTGTCATAGCAGAGCATTTTGTTTTGGTTCAAAGATATTTGTGGCGACTTTAAAAATATATTTAAAAAAACCCATTTATTTTATTACTGTGTTACCGTTCACCATGTTTTTCTTAAAAAGTCTGTCATAAAAATTCTTAGAATATAGTTATTTAGTGCTATTAAAAGAAGCTTTAATAAAACAGTTCTATAATGCCGTTTCTTAATATTCTTAGGGTTAACCAAAATGTTTATATAACAATTTTTTAATTATTTCAATAACCATTACAAAATATTTATGGTGACTGAAATATTTTACAAAATGGTGCCAATTTTGCATTTATAAGTGGTGCAAAAACATTATAAAAATGTTTCCGAGAGTAATAATGATTTATAAAATTTGTGTCGGAAACATTTCTAGGGCATTTATAAAACACCAAATTGCTAGTTGGGATACAAATAATAAAAATTACTTTTTGCAATTTATTTTAATAATAAATTTGGAATTAAATTTAAGTAAAAAACAAAAAAATATTGTTTAGTTTTTTATTTGTAATTAAAAATTAATTGCACTTACAACAAAATTGGGCTGTATATCTTTAAGAACACAAATTATTATGTTTTAAAACAGCACTTTTTTATTTTGCTTGAAGAATAAGATTTCTCGGTTGTCTACACATCCCGTTTTCAAAACTCTTTGGTACACCTGCTTACGGTTGTAAATTTATAACATATTGGCATATTTTCCCGATTTAAAAAAGGACAAAAATATCGCGGCCGGTGAGCACAATGTACAACTGACTTTACTCCACGCACAAGGCTCCTGGTTGGCACTCTTGCCAATTGTTTTTTAAATTTTTAACTAGGAGAAAGTTATATATTTTTTTTAATTTGTAAAAAACATTTAAAACTTAGTTTATTTTATTAGCAGTTGAATCTACTGATAAGCGATTAAGACGAAAGTTTCCAATTGTTAAGGTTTTCAGAAATAATTGCTTCAAAAGTTTGTAACTTTGGTATCGTTAAGTCAAAAATCTGTCAAGTTTTGATACATATGTCATATCAATTTTTTAACTTGTTTTGGGCGACAGGATGTCCTATTTTCGACACTTTAGAGCAGTGGTTTCTAACCTGTAGCCCGTAAGACCTTTAAAGTGGTCCTCGACAATAAAAAATGGACAACCTAAAGATTTATCAGAAAAAATAACAGAAATTGGGAAATCCCCAACAATTAAAATTTTTTGTTGATTTCAGAATACAACATCATGTTGGAAGTACCCTTCTATAGAAACAATCCATTGCATTATTTATCGTCAATCATTAGCTTTTAAAACTTTACCTGAAGCTTTAGATACCTTTATGAAATTGGCTATAAATCTGGTAAACACAATCAAAAGTAGTGGTCTTAATACGCGACTTTTCACAAAACTGTTTGTTGACTTGAACTACGTATTCTTATTTTCTTATACTAAATCTGCTGGATTTTTAAAAGAATTATGTTGGAATGAACGATTATATTGTAATAATTTCCGCTCAATAAAGACATTGCTATTTTATTTTGAAAAAAATTACTCCAAAATTTAAGATGCTGGCCTGTTGACCATTTTTCACATTTAAACAAGTTAAATTTGTAGCCATAGTGTTCTGGGAAAATATAAATATTAATAGCTCTTGGTTACAAACAGAAAAAAAAATCAAGGGGCCAATTCAATATTTGCTTTGGTGGTCCGTATTTAACAAAAGGTTTGGAACCACTGCTTTAGAGGGTATTGTTGGGCTTTCACAATAATTATCCCAGTTTTTGACCTAGTGATAATTTTATGTGATAAATTTGTTATAACTTGATATAGTCTTTTTACGTAGAGTTAAGGGATATACATATTATTTTTATTTTTTGGGATAGGAACCAAATCAATATATTTTTTTAATCAGTAAATGCCTCTTTATACATACTTAAGATAAAAATGTTGATAGATTTAAACTTTTTTTACATGTTTCTTTAATATACTAGAATATACTAGAAGGGACAGGTAGTAATATGTGTTGTTTTGTTTCTTTATTAATATTGACAGGTAATTAACTTTTTTTAACTTTAGGATTAGACATGGCCTTTATCAAAAACGGATACCGTTATCATACCAAATACGATGGATTTTCAAATATTCCCTTGGGATCTTATCAACATGTGGGAGATAACACACTGTTTCTTGTAAAAAACCTTGCTAATGCCCCAGAAGTGGATGAAGATATACCTTCAGAGGGCAAAGCTGTATTTTTTGATATTTTAGGATGGTTTATGATATCCTATACCAATTTTGTCGGACTTATATTAAATATTGTCACAATAATTCTATCTCTTGGAATATTTTTATATAGTATATTTAGCTTTAAACTGGGTAAGTACTTTAATATTTTATTACTAAAAATGACTTATAAAATTTAGACCGAATCATTCAGTAACAAAGCACATATAGGGTGTGTTCCAAAAAGGTTATTGTGCCAAACTCAAGACATTGTGGTGAAAATTTTTTTGCATAGAAACCCCTAGCCAAAAATGAGCCATTTTGGCTCCAGAGTTATTTTTACTTAAAAGTCTATTATTTAAAATTTTCTATCAAAGAATAGTTTGGTAAATATTCTAAGGGAGAATTGTTTATTTTAAGTTTTAAAACCCCTATTATTCAAAGGCACCTTTGAATAAAATGGTCAATTTTTGCGCGTGTTGCTAGTGCGTATGAAAAACCTTGTTCTTTTTTAGGTTTCTCCAAGTCAACTCTAAAGTACTTGGCCCTAACTTTAGGAGCCGTTTTAGGAAGTTGGATTTTAACAGGTGTTCTAATTTTTCTTATTGCAATTATAATTGATCTTCTGGGAAAAAGCATGAGCTGGTATGCCAATCCCTGGCTTATTTACGGATTATATATTGTCCCTACTGTTAGTTTATCTGGATGTTTATTATTTTTAACAAATCATGAGGTAAGCCTTTTTTATTATAGAGCCTTTCTTATTTCTAATCATTAAATTTACCTGAATGTTAGACAAGGGTTTGATTAAAAGATGGTTAAAGATGAGCCTTTTTTCGCCCACCGTATTTGTGAAAATTCAATTTAGGCCATTTTATTTATAATAAGTCCAAGTATCTTTATTTACATCCACAATGAATTGGTAAAAAAAATCAGAAAGGCAAGTACTAAAAAAAAGCTTCAAACTAGCCCTTTTTATTGAATTTTTGCCATTTTAAACGTTTTTTGGTCTTTTATTTTAAAAAAATTTATGATGTGCTCAATGCACGAAAAAAAATAAATGGTAACTTATAAGCTTATTAAGGGTTATAACAAAGATAAAAAAATATGTTGGTGCGTTAAGCGCATCATGAAATTTTTGAAAATAAAAAATCAAAAAACGTGTAAAGTGACACAAATGCAATAAAAAAGGTTTTTTGGTACTTGACATTCTAAGTTTTTACCAATTTATTGTAGATGTAACTAAAAATACTTGGACTTATTATAAAATAAAAATGGCTTAAATTGAAACTTTTAGTTTTCACAAATATGATGGGCGGAAAAAGACCGATCTTTACCCACCTCCTTTAGGTGTAATAGCGTATAACTCAAATATTTTATCGTTTTTAATAAGATTACCTAGTGTTTTTAAACTTTTAAACGATTTAGTCTGACTTAAAAAAAAACGATGGTCGTGGTTATGTATTTTTGATTTCTTCCATTATTGTTAGACCTGTGGTGTTGGTTAATGATACATAAGTGGGTTGGCAGAAATGTCAGAAAAACATTAAAAACAAATATAAAAATAATATTGTCTAATAAATAATAGTAAACATTAATTTTTAAATGAGCTATTAAGAAACATCTACAGATAAACGATTAAAAATCCTGAAATTTATATATTATCCAAAATAAAGTTCATGTTTTCTTATATAAATATTTTTTAAGGTGTAATAGGGACGAAGTAAATTATACATAATATTGTTTAATATCAAAATTTATTCTTTTTAGAATATTTCTTTAAGTATCAGATGCCAGATCCAGTCGCATGTAGTCAGACTGATATGGACTGTGGTACTTGCTGTTGGAGTGAGTTTGAACCTTAGGGCAATGTATGCAGTTATGATACCAGTTTTGTTCAGTTCTTTGTCATTTTTAGTTATTCATGGTACCAGATTACAGCATTCAGGTATGATATCTTACTTTTACGTTACGTCAATTGTGGTATTAACTTTTTTCCTTCTGCACACTGTATCTAATTTGTGTTAAAAATCCACATTATATAGAATACGTTTTTATTAAATTTATATAAAATTTCTGTTTGGCCTTGGTTTCTTCTTCAAATTTAATAAAATATCATGTAGGCTTGCTCGCTAGATTAACACTTGTTATCAGTCAGAAATAACATTTTTTTTATTTGTTAAAAATTGCAATTTATATATATATATATATATATATATATATATATATATATATATATATATATATATATATATATATATATATATATATATATATATATATATATATATATATATATATATATATATATATATATATATATATATCCTTACTGGTTAAGAATGTTTGGAGATTAAGACGTAGTTCTTGCTACTTGCACGCTCAAAATATTAAGTTGATTAGAAATTTAAAAATGGACAAAATTTATTGTTGGGTATATCAAACACCCTTATTAAATACCTAGCTAGTATATTAAGTTTCTGTGACAAGAAATGTATTATTTGTATTAGTATTACATTTATCACAGATTTGTCATCTTTAGCTTGTTAAATTCGACTTTGTGTGAGGTATAAAAGAGATTATTTGGACAAAACTTTCTTGTCCCAGTTACATTTAAAACTGTTTTCATAGTAATATTATTTTCAGTGAAATTTGATTTATAAATTGATATGAAATTATCTACCTAATTTTTTTATAACTTGGTCTATATTTTTAGTAAAACGATGGCAAATTGTCTACGCATTGTTTCTTATTATCCCATCAATGAATTTAATGTACCAAGCCTTAACAACTTTGTCACTTTTTATTCCAATGACCGGACGTATGGGATCTGATAAAAACCCTGAAATAATCATAGGGTTTATGACATTTGCCTTAACGCTTCTGATTGCCTCCCCTTGGGTAAGTTTTTTTTAATGTAAGTTGATTTTTAATTGATAAACTTAACAATTTTACATTTTTTATACATTCTGAAGTAACATATATGTGGGGGTAGATTGTTTTCACGACATATTTTTATTTTCGTAATATTTTTGATTTGACGCAATTAAAAAAAATTATTGTTGACAGTGTCCACTGACAGCTTCATGTTATATTACTATAGAAACTATTGACCGACACCGGTATAAGCCGCCTTGCGAACCCACTTGTCTTTAATAATTATTAATATTAAAAAGATGTCTGCTTAATTTATCGACGTTTGAAAAAAAAAACAGCACATTATATTTGGGGAAAGTTATTTTTATGTTGCTCCTATTACCAGCCTCACTCCGTTCGGGTTAAACACAAGCGCGCCATGAAAAGTATCACTTTTTCTCCATATAAACTAATATACTATTATTTTTATTTTGCAGACCACTTTAACCAATTCGTTGAGACAAGCAAAGTACTACTTCGTTATTTTAGGAATGGTATTTGTTATATTTTTGGTAATAGTATTTACGCCTCTTGGATTTCCCTACAGTGGCAATAGTAATAATCCTAGACCTCAGAGGCATTGGATATTGGTAAGTAGAAAAATGTTTAAATTTTTTTATTTGTGTAGTTTTTTTTAATTTTGCGGCAGTCATCTAAGCTTACATACTTACATACTGTGGATGTCTTTAAGTAACGAAAGATGTTGTTTATTGACATGTGACTTAAAGATTTAAATATTAGGAGGAAAAGGAAAAATATTTACAAGTGGTAGGTTCCACACCCTAAACATTTAGGGATGAATGAACGAACGGGTGAGAGTTCTGGGCCTGTCCAGTTGGCTTGTGAAGGGATACATGAAAGTGGCACTTTGTGTAAATCTATATATGCCCTTATCTGGGAGAAAGGGGACTAAAACCCATTCTTACGTACTATTTTTTAAGTCGACATTGATTATTAAAAATCTGGTTCTATTTTGGATGCTGAATGGTATTCTGTAATGTGCACTTCGATTTACATCTTATTTTACAAATTTTTATGGGTTTCTTTAAGACTAATTTAATACTAGTGAATCATTATTTTAAAAGTGTTATTCGAGTCGAGAAATCTTATGTACTCTTACATGGCAGTTGTAGGGGAGGGTGGTTATTGGCCCCTTATGAACTCCTAGAAGATGAATATTAATGGCTTATAATACTCTTCTAAGTGAGCCTACATATTGCCTGAGCCTGGCTGTGTGGCTTAAAACAGCAGCAAAAAAATGTTTGTTAACCTTTAGCAGGATTTAGATAGTAATAAAAACAGCAACAGCATTACAAAACAATAAGGACTTTTAATATTTAAATAATTCGAAACATTCAACATGTTTTTTTGTGTGCCAACTTTTAACAATACGTAGAATAACAGTTTAAAACAGACAGCAAAAATCTACTATAAAATAGATAATCGTACCGATACTCGGAAGTCCGGAGTCGTGAGTGAGTTCAAAGATCGGTATATTCCTTTCCCCATGTGCTGCATAGCAAATTATAGTACCCCTCACTTCCCTAGCTCCAAACAGAAAGCGGACAGAACCGCTATCATAGGTAAATGTGACAAAGGTGCGCTGACCGAAACGAATAAATCCGTTTCGAGAGGTGCCACCTAAGGTCACAAGCAGACAAATGTGCGCCGACCGAAACGGGTGAATCCGTTTCGAAAGGTGCCCCTGAAGTCACAGGCGCCTGTTTTATAGGGAAGGGCTAATCCATCCAGGTGCTTAGGAAGGGAGCCCTGAATCCAAACAAAAGGCGAAAAGAACCGCTTTTATAGGGAAAAGGGTTCCCTGGCTTTAAACAGAAAGCGGATAGAACCGTTTTCATAGGGAAAGGCCGGAGATACGGCCTCAGAAGAAACATCTGGTTCCTGTAACAAGGACCTGGTAGCTACCCACGTCACTATACCGGAAGAGGAGGGCATGACAAATCTAATCGTCTGCTCGTCATACTTTTCAGAAGCCCGGTAGCGGCACGAGTAAGGGGACATGTAACAACTCTCTCCCAATTTGCTATCGGATTCATTAGAAGTCTAGAAAAGTTAACATTTTTGCTAAATTGTTTTAAATTATATTTAACTTTATTTGTAGATTTAAATGGCGGGCTAATAAAGCTGATATTTTTTAAGTATTATTTTTCTGTCTTAGCATACATCAAGAAAATTTTTTAACGAATCTGGTCATCAAACTAAGACTGATGCTGGATTTTTCTTTTTAAACATGGATAGGAACTCGCCGTACTTACTTAGAAATAACGTCAAAGAACTAAGCAAAGCCGTATCTTTAGATGAAGATTGTATCAATTATGCTGGATGTGGATTACCTCTATCTCACCCTTATATGATGGAAATAATGTAAGAAAAAGATCGCTTTATGTTATTGGAATCATTATGACGATTATTATTATTATTATTTCACGTAGAAAATGAGACGAATAAGACAAAATACGTTTCTAAAACTTTATTTTTATAAAAAATTGTGACTGCAGTTTTGGTTTTTACTAAATTTTTAAACTGATTACAAAATCGCTTTTATCCTATCAAAATTTTCTAATTTTTTTGCTACATAAAGGTCAAAAATAATTAGGCATGATAGGTAGTCCGTGCAAAAAGTGTTTTTGCTTGTATGTGAGTATTTTGTTAAAGACTTGAAATTATTTAAAAACCAAAATTGTTTTTATTTAATTTTCGAATTATTAAATTAATCCAAATACTTTTTATATCTACTAGAAAATTTAAAAAGCATTTATCACCATCAAGCCTACCTAACAAGACCTCATTATACTAAACTTTTTTGTAGCAGAAACAGGAAAAAAATGACTTTGGAACCAATTTTGCTATCTGTATTAAGAATTTTATTTAGTACAGGATCCGAATTAAAGGAGACTTTCACCCATCTGCCAACAGGATAAAAATTATTTTTCAATAATATAGTATGTAAACAATTTTATTGCGAATGGGTTTTCTAAAAGAGTATAGTCTAAGCTATGGTTAATTAAAAAAATAAACAATTTAGGCACTACCTGTATAATGCCAAATTTCAAAAATTTAAAGGCTTGATTTATGAATTTAAACATGAGGCCTTAAACCAAATATGGTTTATTGATTATACATCAAGGTGGTTAGACCTTTGATAACATACGCATCACTGGTATGGTTGACAAAAATGTGTCAAAGAACTGCTGTTACAGAACTGGCCAAGGTACAGAGACTTGCTTGCTTAGCTATAACAGGGGCAATCAAAAGAACCCCAACAGAAGCCATGGAGTGTCTTTTGGACATTTAACTACTTAACCTCATAGTGATGGAAGAAAGAATTGGCTACTTGCGGCTGCAACAAAAACCAACTGGAGTCTACGCTAGTTTGGGACATAACGACATAAAAATTCAGGCAAAAATTTCAGATCGAAGTGGATAGCAACAACCCGATCTACCCAGCACGTTTGGAGACATCTGATAAACAGATGATTCCAAAACCGAGCAGGGAACTGGAGCAGGCGTGTACAGTAAATTGGGAATTCACAATTCTTCATTCCACTAGGAACACACAGTTCTGTATTTCAAACGGAAATTTATGCTTTACTGCACTATGCAAAAGAAAATAACAGGAGGGCTTATAAAAATAAGCGGATAGGTATAATAACAGACAGCCAGGCGTCAATAGGGGCACTAGTAAACCCCAAGGTAACGTCCCAGCTGACATGGGAATGCCAAAAAGAACTGGAACTCGCAACAGGGTGACTTTTCTTTGGGTACCAGGACATTCAGAAATAGAAGGCAACGACAAAGCGGATGAGCTAGCGTGACAGGGATCATCCACACTATACTTAGGACTAGAACCTGATCTTGGAGTGACCAAAACCACAGCACGAGGGCAAACCAGGGAATGAATTTGAAACAAACACGAGAAATACTGGGGGAGCCTCAGTAGAATAAAATATGAGAACACCTACACAAGAAAGGCTCATACAATGGGGACCCAGGTTGCAGAATGTGCGACGAGAGCAATCACAAAAGACAGGCATTATTTGGGCAACCGAAAATGAGTCCACAGAAATATATCAACTAACCAGTCTCGTGGTTATACAGACTTGTAGAAGGAACAAAACTAATGAGAGGATTGGTATAAAAGATAATGGGAGAGGCACAAAAAGCCCAGGAGGCTGCGCTGTCTCCGGTAGTAAATCGAGACGGCTCCCAGGAAGGAAGAAGAAGAAGACTTAAGTTTCACATTTTTAAAAACGATAATATTTCTTCATTTTACCAGATGCATTTGCTTATCTAAAAACTTTATTTGGTTGACAATTATTTCATGTGGTTTATATTTTTAATATTTTCAGGAAATATAGTACTTGGATACCAGCTGGACAACCTGTTCTTCCAGACCCTTTAGGATTAAATGTAAATTTAACCAAAATTTCATCTACGCGTTTAAGATACAATGTGACGGTTACAGGTAAGACACAAAATATGGTTGTGGTGAGTGGTTTGTGTGAAATTATAAAAAAATATTCAGTTTCCAAAAGTTTAAACTCAATATAAACCACCATAAAGGTTGTGGTCAATCATAACATAAAGCTAAAAATTCAATAAATTAGCCCAAAAATTTTCTACCTTAATTAAAAAAAAACTAAATAAATAAATATTTTTTAAAGAAATTTTTATTATTTTTGATTTGTGGCTAAAGAGTGACCTCAAGATTATCCTATTTTTTAAACAACTGTAACTTCGATTGGAATTAATGAAATACATCGTATAAGTACTCAAAATTTTTGTCTGGTCATAAACTTGTACAAAAAGCAGGATTTGTTGTTTTAGAAGCTATGTACATATCTCCCTAAATTGAGGATTAACTAACCGCCCTTATTAGTACATAACGCACACGCGACAAGAAGATTAATTGCTACTTCCGTCCGCCCAATAAAAAAATTGTCTTGTCTGACATTTCTTTAAATGCATTATAATTATTTGCGTTGTCACTTTTACCCCATTACCTTTCAATCTCTAGCAAATTGCTAAACATCTTCAATAAGTGACGGAATCTGTAAATGCGACACATGGTTTCGGACGTATTTTTGCTTCTGGAGTACACATTCATAATTATTTTTGAAACAAAAATGAACAATTTTGGGTGATTGGATTATCGCACGTGCGTAATGCTAAAATAAGGGAGGTAATAACCCTTTATTTAAGGGGATGTATAACGTATGTCTCAATAGTTTTGGCACAAACTACTTTCTTACATTTTTATACACAAAAATAATTTAATTTAAATATTTATTATATTCTATAATAAACTAAATTTTAAATACCAAAATTAACAAATCAACTCAAGTTTAGGGGCCCGTATTCCTCAACAAGGAGCAATTTCCTGCGGATATCCCTCATTAGGTTTTGGATGGCTTCGACATCTTTCTTTCTTATTTTTCTGTAGATTATACGCCTTAATGGCTCCTCAATTACAGCTACCCATCCTCCATTGTAAACCTTTCTGGTCAAAAGTTTCCAAAAATCTTCGATAAGACGGGCCTGAGGTAGGTTAAGGGAGTTGTCGTTTTTTGGTACAAATGGTTTGTTTTAAGCATTTGGCCAATTTTGAGTTTCTCGTGCGTAATGACATGATGCTAAGTCTGGCCAAAACATTATGTCATCTTTAGCATGATTCTCGTGTATAAAATCAGCCAATTTGGTCAGAAAATTTTTGAATATAGCGACTATCTAGTGCTTCGCCCCTTCCCGTTCCACGTAAGGCCTTAATATGCCTGCAGTAGAATTCGCACACCAAACTAAAATTTTGTCTGCGAATTTAACCTTTTTTGGGCTGTATTTTATGTTGTCGGCATAAAAACCATTATTTCCTTTAATCGCTGAATTGCCTAAAGTAAAGTACCTTCATCGTCCAGAATAATGATTCTGTTGTTTGCAAAATGGATTCGCCTTAATGCCCGACAACATTGTGGTATCCGTGCCAGCTGGTTTGCCGAATATTTTGGACATTTCGCTCATTTTCGATATTTTACACCATTTATGGCGATATTCACGTCCTGATTTCCTCATAGACACACCCACTCTATTTTTAGCCCTCCTTACCAATCTATCTGCCCTTTCATGTGTAAAAATCCTTTCACATTCAGCTATTGTACGGTAAATTGTACGGCGCGAAATATTTGGTGTTTCGAACATACTAGAAGTATTTCAGGTTTAGACATCCGCCCAACTAAATTGTAAATACTTTTTTGAAGTTCTAATTAATAAGCCATTTTAAAGCAAAATAGTTTTTAAATTAAATTGTCAAAATTAAGACAAGTCATTGAAGATTTTTTGTTTTTAAAGGCAACTAAATATTTTATTTTATTTATTTATTAAGACATTTATTGACACAATACAATAAACTATACTATGCCAATGGGCTATTGACCTAGGTCCTGCTGCCCAGTATTTTATATACATAATGTCGTTTAATTAATGTTATGGTAATAGTATGGAAATTCGAAAAAAAAATCACATCATGCGTCACTGATTGTTCTTGTTTCTTGTAAATGTTCTATAATTGTAGTAGTTGAAAATGTAAATGGTGGATTCTGTTGCTGGTAGTCAGTTCTTTGGATACATAATGGTTTGAGTAGGTCGATGTTGTGCTGCTTCGAGGCAAATTTCTTTGATAATTGTATTAGTCTGCTGGAAATTGGTTGGATCTGGGTAGTATTGTACAGTAGCTGGTTTGATGGATTATGTAAAGGGTTCCTGGGATCGTGCTTTTGTTATAATGCGAAGGGATGTAGTTTCAGCAACTTCAAGGTTTTTTAACGCTGTTTTTCTTATATTAAGAAACATTGTATGACCATATTCAAGGAGAGGCATATGGATTTGTATATTGGGCTGGCAGTTGTTTTGCTTATTCCTTGGTCCTTGTATGTCAAAGTTCTGAAATGTTTGGCCCTGGCTATTGTCTTCTTTTTGATAGTGAATGTGTGTTGGTTAAAGTTTAGTTTATTATCAATTATTAATCCTAAGTATTTCAATGACGCTTTTGGCTTTATTTTCAGATTGGCTATCTTGACTGTAGGGGAATTATCTTTAATATTGTGGTGAAAGATAATAAACTGCGATTTTGCAGGGTTAGGATGTAATCTCCATTGGTAAAACCATGTTAGTGTTTTGTTTATTAAATATTGCAGATTTTTAATAGTACGTGATAAGGACTTAGCATGTGCTATCAGTGCAGTATCATCAGCAAATTGTAGCATGTATGTATGTAGATTAATCCCTTGATTTGTGCTGTATATATCATAGCAGTATATATTATATAATAATGGCGATAGTGGTGATCCTTGGGGGAGTCTTTGTTCTGGTGTGAAGCTATTTGAAAAGGAATTATTAATTCTGATTCGTATTTGTCGCTATTCCAAAAACTCTTTAATGATAAAAATTAGTTTGCGAGGACATTTTAGTTGGTGTAACTTATAAAGAAGACCCTTGTGCCACACACTATCAAAAGCTTTGTTGATATCTAGAAATATTGCTGCGGTATGATGTTTGAGTAGTCGAGTGGTTTGGATATTAGAAGTCAGTATAGTTGCAGGGCGTTGTGTTGAGCAGTTTTCTTTAAATCCAAATTGGTATAGTGGAATTTTTTGATCAAGAGCTTTTCTTGTGTTAATCTTAATAAAGATTTCAAGATTTTTTCCTAGAACACACAGTAAAGTTATTGGACGGTAAAAATACTCGTTGTACCAATTATTTATGGTGTTGTAATTGTCTACATCATATTCAGGGTATGTTTTTTTTAATGCTTCGCTAAAATGTTGTGCCATAACTTCAACCTTTTCTTTATCTTCTGAATATTCTATTCCATTCTGACTGATTGTTGGGATCCTTGCTCTGGTTTTGTATTTTGTTAGTTTTTTAATTTCTTGCCAGTAGTTACGTCCTTGTAGTTGCTCGATATTTTTGCAAGCATCCAGCCATGTTTGTGTTCTATACTGATGTATGAGGTTTTGAATATTTTTGTTGTAATCATTTATTTTTCTCTTATGTTCAGGTGTAGGATTACTTCTATATTCCCTATACATACGTCTATTAGTTTTGATAAGCCTTATGATAAATGGTGGCAGAGTGTGGGAATAGTATAGGATTTTCTGGGTTGGTGAATTTATAACTACAATACAACTAAATATTTTATTATTACCGCTTATTTAACTTGAATGAATGTTGTGCCAAAACTTTTAAGACATACGTTAGCTAGCTTCTAAAAGAATAAATCGTATTTTTTGCACAAGTTTATGACCGGACAAAAAATTTAAGCACTTAAGCCTTGCATTTTATAAATTCAATATGAACTTACAGGTATTTGAGAAACAGGCTTAATAAAGTCTTTTTGCGGCCACACTATATTGGTATTTTCTTTATTGTTAATAGTTTCCTTTTAAGATGTGTAGTTAATGTTTTTATTTTAGGTCCCGACAGACTGACGTTCTACTTGGTACCAAGGAATAATATAACCGTTTTGAATATCAGTCTAATTCAAGAACTTCCACAGCCGTCTCAAATGTTTCATGACAGACCTATGTACTTTATCCTTTATCAGGGTGGAAAAGAGGATACCGATTTTTCTTTTGATTTTACCGTTGAAACACCGGAAAATTGGAATGGTTCCTCAGTAAACTTGACTGTTATTGGACGATACGTGCACGAAAATAAAATGAGAAAAACGCCGCAATTTTTAAACCTATTAAAGGAAATACCCAATTGGGCAGATGTTACTGCTTGGTTGGCTGCTTATAATGCCTATGTTATATAAATGTCTATATTTGTGATGCTTAAAATAAAATGTGAAAAATAATGTTACCCTGTTAAAATCGCTAACTAATTAGATGTTCTAGATATGTTTATTTGATATCATTTTGGTTAAACTTGCTTTAAAGGGACCAATCAAAGGAAGTAACCTTTGGTAAAATCTCTTTGTGGTGGTGAAAATTTTATTGACGCTGAAATAAAGAAAGCAGTTATAAAGAGAATTAAAAATGGACGTTTTTACGGTACCATCTTTAAAATGTTTTTTTGTTTCAGGAGTAGCACTTTTAAGAAATTTAAATATGAGATGGTATTTTTAAAGGTAAATTTGCTTAAAAATTGTCTTCTGTTTTCAGGGTACATCTTTATGGACAGAAAAGTTTAAAACAAATTAATTTTTTTATTAATATGGAAATATTTAAAAAAAACAAAGTTCTTCGTTAATCAATTGTGCATGTCGAATAACCTAAATACATTTTGACACTTGTGACGTGACCGCTATAACGGCGGCAAATTTGACAAATATATTATGAAATGTCAGAAAGTGGATAAGGAGTTAAAATATGCAGGAAAGTTTTTTAAACCCCGTTAAGGATTAGGTTTTTGACCTATTTAATAATTTTTTAAGAAAAATATAAACATTTAAGGAATTCTAGTTTGTGTGTGGTATTTATACAAAATCATTTTTCGTTTTAGTAAATAGAATCCATTTTATTATCACCCAATTAATGTTTTTAAATGGTAAAAAAATAATTTATTTTTTTATTATAAATGACACATGAAAAAAATACTGTAGCTATGGGATGCTCTACTTTAAATACGTTGGTTTAATTTTGAAGTTTTAAATATAAATTTGAATTTGAATTAGAAAATGAAGTTACCTATTTTTATTTAAATAAAGATTAATGTTAACAAGATATTGAACTGTGTGTTTAAAATTTAAAAACATATTACTTTGTAAATTAACGATTGTATTCAAAGTGCCTCCATCAAGTATTTGCTGAAACAAGTATGACATTACGTCAAAAGTATTTTTTTATTTTATTTTTTTCTGTTTTATTAATAATAAAAAAATTGTTGGGTATGAAAACAAAAATTAATAATAAATACAGTAAGACGTTACGTTTTACGTTATTAAACATGTACAGTGGATAACCGGAAAACTTTCTTTAAATACCTTAACAGAAAAACTGTTAAAGATATAGTAAAGGTTATGTTCAATTTTTAATTATAAGCTTTATGCATTTTGCGCAAAAACCCAGACTATCTTTAACTTAGTTTTATTTATAGTTATGGCAGTTATTTTTTTCAAGAAGTTTTATTCTTTTTTTCATAACTAAAAACAATTTCAAGAGGGGATGTTACGTTTTTATCGTATATAATATTTTAAAATATATTTTAATCCTGTTTTATTTTTTTTAATAAAATTTAGATAATACATTAATTTAAAAATAATATTTTGGAGAAAATATTTTTAAACTGATATTGATATTTTCTATAATAAAATTATAGATAATGCGGCTTTTAGGGTACTTTAATAATAGTGATAAAAATTTATAAAATCTTTGTAATATATGTAAAATTCATGAGATTTGTAATTCATCTAAGTCAAAAATCTTTAATTTATATGTTAAATACTGTTTTGCTCACATAATGTTATAAGCAAAGAATAGACAGTGATAATCTTTATTTTTTATATTAAAGGGATATTTAAAGAGAATCAGTATAATAATGGTTCTTTGAAATTATATTCCGTAATTATTTTTGTAATGGCAAGGGTATTAGACTGATATTTTAATATATGTAATTTATAGGATATATAATTCAGATCTGTTATTTTTTAAGTGTTAAAAAACAAAATGTCAAACCTTTTTTATATAAGGTTTTATTAAATTAATAAATAACATATATTATGAATGGTCTTGTTTTTATTATACAGTGTCCATCCTGTCACGATTCCCTCTCTTCTGGTCATCTGAAAATTAAAAAAAAAATGGTAGATTCTTTATCAGTACAAATGTCATTATGGCACAAACCAGGAAAAATTTTAAAAAATTCTCGCGAGATCGTGGTTTCCCAAAAAGGTAGATTTTTTTAGTTCTTTTTAACTTTTCCGAATTTTTAAAAATAGTAAAAATTACTTTTTTTTATAAAGGAAATTCATGCCATCTTTAAAAAAATTGGTCAATTAGAACTTAAATTAAAAATTTAACGAATTTCTCTCCAAAAGACGAGCACGTCTTCCTTCTTTGGAGCACTTTAATCTTGAAACTCAAAACTTTCGATTCTAGCTTCATTGCGCCTAACAACAACTTTAGCTATACATTTTAAAATAGTTTGAATTTCAAAAATGCTTTTAAGGAGATATTTTAAATATCTAAACCAGTAGTTCCCAAATTGGGGGGCGCCTCCTCCCCTCGGGGTTTGGCCTCCCCGCAACAGTAAGGGGGGCGCAAGAGCTTAGAAAAATTAATACAAATTTTTATCTTTAAAACAACAAAAAAACAGTTCAAATAAAAAAAGAAAATTTATATATGGAAACGCTCAAACACCAAAGTTTTTCTCATTTCCGAAATTGGCTTTATTAATAGAGAATAGTGACGACACTGCTAAAAACGAAGAGACTACAACATATATTATATTTCATCTAGAAAGTCTGAATTTCAACAATATTTTTCAATTTACATGACAATGATGTACTGAAATTTGCTTAAAATCCTTTTAATTTTGATATAAACATCCTTCCAGAAGTAATGCAAGAACAAACAATCGACTGAAAACACGACTCAGTGGCGAAAAATGACTAAAAATTTGGTGATTACTACATTTTGAATCTTTCCATCTATCCTTTAATCTCGGAAATGGCTTTGAAAATTTACATACCATTCTCGACAACCTACTTATGTGAAAAGGATTTTCTATGTTAATGGAAATTAAAACAAAAATAACGGTGCCGGCTTAATGTTGCTAGTGACCTACGTTCCGCACTTTTAAAGATAAAAGCAAGAATTTGCGACCTTGTTAGGGAAATGCAGCACCATACTTCGCATTAGATTAGATTGGTGTTCAAATGTTATGTTTGTAAATAAATGCCTTTTTTTAGTAAAAGAAATGTATCTGTTTAGTCGGGGAAAGTGGGGGCCGACCATTTCTTAATTTCAAAAAGGGGGCGCCATAGAAAAAAGTTTGGGAACCACTGATCTAAACTATCGAAATATGAAAAAAAATCGATTTTTTTTAACATTCTAGTCTAGAATATAGAATAAGGTAGCCAAATAAATAAAAATTTCGAAAAAGTTATTTCTGTATGTAAGACAGCTAGTACTTTAAATGAATAAATAATGAACCAACAGGGCAAAAATTTGAGTCTCTGCACTTGGACTTTAAGAGGATGCATGCATGCGTCAACTCCTCTTATGGTAACATTAAAAAAAATATGGGTTTGGGTGTTTCATTCGAAAAAATAACCTTTAAATTGTTACATTTTCGCAACACTTAAAAACAATTTTAAAGTCATAATTTGTGAATCCTATAGACATTTTTATTTTGATTTCTCATAAAAAAGATGTTATTTCTACATGTCCCCAAAATCACAAAACACAAGTCAAAGTGTGAATATATCTTAGCCTAGAGTATTATTACAAGCGAATAATTAACCTTGGTATAGTAGAAAACTCCTTAGTTTTAAAATTAAAAAATCAAAAATTAAACTTACTTTTTCAACTAACTCCGTATAACGATTAGACCAAAAAATATATAATTTTTTTTTAATATATTTTTTTTGTACTTATAAAGCATTTGAAATTAGATTAGTAAAACAACATTTAATTGTGCCTCATCATTCCAATCTCGGACACCTGAAGAGATACGAGGTCGGTTAAATGGAGGCAAAGTTGCGCAATTTGATGCTGATCAAAATGCCACCTTAAAATTTCAAAAATTTCGAATTCTTTCGAAGACTTTTGGAAAGAGTAAAGCACCCTTGTTTTAAAAAATTTGGCAAAATGTTAAAAAGAAAAGATGTTCAGATTTAGAAGTCAAGCCTAAATACCAAAACATGGCCTTCTAAGAAATTTTGTGTTTTTTTTTCAAAACCTCTAAAATGTCTCTTTTTTTTTAATATGCACCCTAAACACTCTCATAAATTATTTAAAATGAAATCAATTTCTCATAACTTTATTTAAATTTAAGCATATTTGTAACAATAATGTAGATTTTTATTTTTTTGGGGAATCACAAACTTTATGTTTGTTGCAACGATATTAAATACAACTTTAAAATTTTACAAAAATTCTTTTTAAGAAGATAAAATATTAGTAATAATAATATGCATATCAAAAAACGCCCATTCAAAGTGCAAAATTCTTATTTTTTAAATGTTTATTAAGAAAAACTGTACAAATTAATAGACATCATTAAAAAACATACAAAAAAAAAACGGGTTTAAAATTAAACATTATGATAGTTTGGTGACAATATTTTTTCTTTCTTGAATAATTATTATTCTTCGCTTATTAAGTTTATTTGATTTTAAATGCCTTTTCCAAGACAGTTATCGTTAGCCGAGCAGGCCGAATTAGTTTTAATATGTGGAGATTACTGTAAATTAGTACGTAAACCAGCAGACCCCTCATTTGTTTTTTTATTTTCATGGGTATCCGCCATAATTTTAGTAGGTTTTTTAATGATGTATATTAATTTGTACAGTTAATTTTTAATAAACATTTAAAATAAGCGTTTTTTGATGAAATATTATCATTACTAATGTTTTGCCTTATTAAAAAAAATTGTAAAATTTTAAAGTTGTGTTTAATATCGTTGCAACAAACATAGAGTTAGTGATTCCCTAAAAAATACCAATTTTTTGGGGAAAAATTACCAAAAACTTAATTGAAAAAGTATTAAAATCCGACCTAGTTGATATCAATGATATAGATGATAATATTAAATCCACGTTTTTATCGATTTTTAATAGCATACCCGATAACTCCTAAAAATGACTAAGCTACTACAAAAAAAGAAGATTCAAATAGTTCAATGGAATGCAAGATCCATTATTTCTAATAAACATAGCCTAACACAATTTTTACTAAGTAATATAAAATTGATATACCTAGCTCTAATTTCTGAAACGTGGTTAAAACCCGACTTAAGCATGTCTTTCCCAGGCTATGAACTAATTCGAGAAGACAGGCCCAATGGTAAAGGTGGTCTAGCGATTTTAGTTGCTACTTATCTAAATTTTAAAAAAGTCAGTCTTAAAAATCAAAATTTTCAAATTGAAATATGTGGTATCAAATTGACTATCAATGATCAAGTCATGCACTTATTTTCCCTGTATAGACCTCCTAACCTCAAAATGACGACGCAGGATTGGAAACAGATCTTCTTACTCTACAAAAATGTTATGATTTGTGGTGACTTTAATGCGCACCATGGAGCTTGGGGATCAAATATACCAAATCGAGAAGGCGCCACACCATTAGACGCAATAGAGATATCTGACTTAATTATTTTAAACAATGGCTTACCCACAAGGCTAACCTCAAACATCAACACTAAAACCTGTGTGGATATAACTCTTGCATCTCCTAACATTGCTCCATTATTTAACTGGGCCATTCATTCAGATACATTAGGTTCGGATCATTTTCCCATACTTATGGAATATAACACAGAAACCTGCATTGATCAATTAATATACCCGAGTAGAAAACACACTAGAAAATCTTGTAAGTACCTACCCTCCACTACAGAATATCGACAAAAAGCTTAGTTACTTAATTGATTTCATAAACAAAGCTTCAGCAATAAGTATAAAAGAAAACAAACCATTCATTCCTAAAACTCGAGATAAGCCAGCTTGGTGGGACCAGGAATGCGTTCTTATATATGGTGCAATATATGGAAAAAAATTAAATCGCTCAAAAACAACAAAATTAATACAACAACACAATAACCGACAATTTAGTGAAAAATATTTTGTACAGTCTAACTCCACCTTCTGTTAATTTTAGTACAATATGCGATAAAAATTCTACTAATACCAAACCCCCTCATTTTCTAAGTAACAAATTCACAATGCATGAATTAGACAAATCCATTAAAGGAAGGGAAAATACGTCACCAGGTCTAGATCAGATCTCATATCCAATGATACAACATTTTGGGTTTTTTGCTAAAAACTTTCTTCTAGAAATATTCAATGAAATGTGGACAACATCATACGTACCTAGTCAACTAAAACAATGCTTAGTAATTTTTTCTTAGACCAAATAAAGACCCTTCACTTATGAAATCATACCGGGCAATTACGTTATTATCATGTATTTTAAAGACCTACGAAATACTTGTTAAATTAAGGTTAATATTCGGGTTATGCATAAGAAGATGCTGCCATCCAATATGTATGGTTTTATTCTAGGCAATGGGACTAGCAAAGCCATAGCACATCTTGTCGGGAACATGCAGACTGGCTTAACAGAAAATAAATGCATCGGCGTACTTTTTGCTGACATTAAGAATGCATATGAAAGCATAAATTTACAAATATTGGCCCAAAAATGAAATATGTTAATATACCGCCAATAATAGTAATAAGATCAATACCTAATTTATTTACAGATCGTAGTATAACTATTCGGATAAGA
Source organism: Listronotus oregonensis (assembly GCA_019359885.1). Taxonomy (NCBI): domain Eukaryota; kingdom Metazoa; phylum Arthropoda; class Insecta; order Coleoptera; family Curculionidae; genus Listronotus; species Listronotus oregonensis. Next base: position 245,871 of record JAHBCN010000298.1, read on the forward strand.
GATCACCAGTATTTAGCTCCAAGAATAACGTCATTGGGCATTCCACAGGGCTCAGTTTTATCACCACTACTTTTTAACCTGTATACTATTGAACTTCATAATATTTGGGACAACAACATAACCTGCATCCAATATGCCGATGACCTGGCTCTGTACAGCAAAAAAGCTAAAAAAGAAAAAAGCCAAATAAGACTTAACCACATCACTTACTGTCTAAAAAGATACTGCCATGAAAATGGCTTTGACTTATCCATAAAAAAAACTACTGTCGTATTTTTTACTCCCGCAGAATTCCTTATAATGAATACATTACCCTTGGTGGCACAAAGTTTCCTGTAGCAAAAGAATTTACGTATCTTGGGGTAACATTAGATTCTAAATTACTTTGGACAAAACATATTAACAGTATTATTAGCAAAACTGAAAAAAGCATTAATCTTCTTAAACAAGTATGTTCTTTCTCCTGGGGAGCAAATCAACAAGTCGCCTTACTTTTTTATAGATCATACATTCGATCAATCATAGATTACGAAAGTATATTTTATGGATCAGCCAGCTTATGAAAATTGATAAATTGCAATCAATATAAAGCATTACGAATATGTTTAGGTCTTATAAAATCATCGCCAACAGCAGCAATTTTAGTGGAACCCTTAAGCCACAGAAGATAACTATTGGCATGTAAATTTATTTTAAAATTACATGCAAGACAACATTCACTGCGAGCAAAAATATACAACATCTATATATACACACTCACAAATTCATACTGGAATAAAAAAATTACCACCGCTAGCAGTTGCATACGAAACATACCAAAATTTAAATCTGAATGCCATTGAACAGTTGCCCCATTATAGTATGCCATATAATGCCCTATTTACAACACCCGATGTGAACATTCCAAAGTATCCAGAGCCGACAATAACTAACGCACAGTTTAGGAAAACAATCTTGTCCAACGCTAGAAATGCGCTAATTATTTTTACAGATGGTTCCAAGAAACTCAATAATCTTGGCGCGGCCCTTACTTGCCCCCAGTTAAATTATCAGAAATGCATTAGTCTTAATCCCAATCTTAGTACATTTTCTGCAGAAGCTGCAGCTATTAATCATGCGCTTATATGGGCCACTATTCAAAATTTTAAAAATGTTTTAATTTGCTCCGACTCACAGTCCGTTCTCAATAGCCTAAAATATTTTCAAGAAACAAACATATATATAGTAACACTTTTATAGCAAATATCATAAATATTATTTATTCAAATAAAAACATCGAAATACAATGTATTTGGACGAAGGCACATTCAGGTATAACAGGAAATAAAATAGCAGATCAGTTGGCTAACGACGCATCCAAGAAAAACCACGACATTAATGAAAATACTATTAGTATACAAGACTTCATTCCTAATATAAAAAGGGACATTTATGAAAAATGGAAAATAGACTGGCGCTGCTACGGTAGCGAAAGCAAAACATTCTACTACAAAATACATGATAACATCCCAAAAACACATTGGTACTATAAACACCCCGCATCTAGGAAAATAATTTCCATCATTAGTCGACTTAAACTTAACCATGGGCGCTTCCCAAGTCATTTAAATAAAATCGTCGTTAAGGATAACCCCTTATGCCCTTGCGGTGAATATGGCGACGTTAATCATATCCTATTTAACTGACAGCTCTACCAAGAACAAATAAATACATTTATAAATTATCTACTTTCTAATAACTTTTCGCTGCCATTATGGCTCCCAGAAATTTTAAAAAGCAATAACCCGACAGTGATTGTTACTCTTGGGAAATACTGTCAAAAAATAGGCTACAATTAATAGATTTCAGATCAGTAGTATAGCCTAAATCTTTCCTTTATGTTTTTTTTTTCTTCTTTGGTGGTCCTCTTTCTTTTTGTCTTGTACTAAAAGTCATCCTGACGGATCCCAGGATGTGAAGCGTATGTCCCTGTCCATATGTGTTTAGGGATTTTATATATTAAAGTAAACTATTCAGATCCGTGGCCAAAACACATAGTATGTAATTGGTATGTAAGGCCAAACAGCCCAGATTAAACAAAAAATGGGACAATGTTTATGGTAAATATATAAAAAAAAAGTTTTAAGGGTTTTTCAAAAAGAAGCAAACATTTTTTAGGAAGCTAGGTTTTGTTATTTAAGCATAACTTTTAATTCTAAACAACTTCTTTTATAAATTTTTGCCAATTTTTTTAAAATAAGGGTACCTACTTTACTATTGTACATTTTTTATATTTTTTGACCTACTGTATGCTGTTTGACTTGCAACCATTTTAAGTGCACCCAATATAATTATTAAACATGCACCAACTTATGGCAATATTTGTATTTTGGTTGTGCAATTAATAAAAAAAAAATCCCATATGTTGCACACTTAAATGACCACACTGTATATTACCTATTCATGCCATCTTATCTATTTTACTACATTCGAATAAAGACACACAGACATTCTGACTTTTTTTATCTTTAGGACAGCTCACAAAGGATTATTATAACGGTATATTTTTATTAATAGGCCACTTTGCAAAATAAGCAGTCCAATGTAATTATTTTCAAATTTAAAAGCTTTATGCTTGTACTATTGTCCATATAATCCAGAATGGGTATTGTTTTTACAATTTAAAGTTTAAGTTTAGCTTGTTAAAAAGAAACCATACTTTTCAACAATATTTTAAAGATTTGCCAAGTTCCGTTACCTGTCCAAGGACATTTTATTATGATTGAGCCGTAATACTATAATTTAGTATAATTTCTTCTGGAAAGTATAGGTTTATATTTATTTGTTGGCGATTTTCTTTTAAAATATACAGCTTTTAAAAAAATATATACTTTACAATAAAGTATTTTCAATTTTATTATTGTCCGAGGTAGGATGTCGTTCCGTTTGGCATTTTTGCCACTGTTTATCTAGGGCAACCATGTACATTTAGTAGTTGTTTATAAGTGCAAACAGAAGAAGTGCTCTTCCCAGTAAAAAGGTAAAAGAATATATTTTTTGTATGTTAATAGGTTAAATCTTTTAATAAAAATGAGTGCTTGACCCAGTTTTTGTCCGTCTTTTCTGTTACAATGTTTTTTTTATACCTAAAATTTTTAAATTCTTATAGTTTTGGGAAAAAACGGAATTGACAAGACTCTAACGGACTTGACATAGTGGTTTACAATATAAATAAGTATGGTAAACGTTTAGTCATAGAATGGACAAAGACAAAATAGAGGCTTTATTGAAAGATTGCGAAATGATAAAAGGACGCTATCGAAAGATTAAAGGAGAGGAGAAGAAAAAAGTTAATAAAAACCTAGACAACAAGAAACTGCTGTCAACCATTTTAAAAACAAAAATGAAAGTGAAACTAATTTTAAAAAACTGCAGAAGACAGAACTTTCAAGTAATAAAGATTAGGAGGAGATGAACAAAAAACCAACTAATCCTAATGCGGGACAAGAAACAAAAATCCAAAATGTACCTTTGTTTAAAAATTTAAAAAATTGAACACTCAGAAAGAAGTGCAAAACAAAAATGACAAAATATAGACAAAATTTGAGTAATGAAAAAAAAAGATTTTGTTAAACTAAAGGATGGACAAAGGAAAAAAAAGGCAAGATACCCAATATAAAGCAAATGAAAAAAGGATCAGAAAATTCAAAAGGAAAAATGGAGAAATTACCAAAAATTTATAGAAACAAAAAAAAGTTCTTCAGGAAGTTATAAATCAAACACCACCCGATTCAGATCAAGAAAACGAAAACGTAGAAGAAAATTTGCTAACCATTTTCTCCAGACGATAACTTAATTGTGGAAATGCCAGAAACATGTAACTATCCAGAAATATCCCAAAAACCCAAGAAATAGAACTTCCAATAATGACGAAACTCCAAGGAGCGTTAAAAATTTTAGACCTGTCGAAACTCCAGATAACCTTTTAGATAATTTAAAAATATCCACATCCACAAAAAACCTTTCGTTTTTAAAACTCTGTTCTATGTTTCTACAAAATCCAAGGCATAACAGTGAATATTCTAAAAGAACTTAGAAAACTACGTGCAAATTAAATAATGCCAAGAAGCAAATCAAAAAACTTAAAAGAGATAAGGAAAATACAGAAAAAATACGAAAGGATACATGCAAAAAAAATAAAAAGATAAAAATCCGGAAAAAACACTGAGAAGTCAGGCGTATCCAATTAATTCACCTCTTACGAAAGTGCACAATATATTAAAGGGGTGTGAGATATCTCAAGATGTCAAAAGTCAATTGTTATTTGGGGTGGCCTTTAAGGATCAATTGGAAAAAATGTCAAGGATGTTAATTTAAAAGATTTAAAAGAAAACAAACAATATAAGACCAGATTTAATCTGTACTTGGCTGGAAAATCTTCAAAACCTTTTTCCCGGTACTGATGTGTTGAAACTTTAACGCATCTGGCCATGCAAAAGGTCCAGTAGATGGTGTTGCAGCTGTGTAAAACGAATGGCTAATAAAAAGGTATTGGAAGGTTGTGACAATATCTGGCACTAACGATTTAATAAAAGCTATAAATGGTATCTGTAAAATTAAACTGTTTGAAATGAAAAGTGAAAAAATATCTAAGGCAAAAGAGAATTTACCTTTTAAGTTACAATCAATAAAAAATATCACTAAGGCGCACCAAATCTGTTAGGCCAACTCAGAAGACAACCAAAAGGAATACTACCTTAGGAGTCTCAGTTGTGCAGAATGCCCTTTTTCAGATATTTGCTTACACTGTTCCTTGGGAAGTTCCCTATTTTATTCAATCCAAAGATTCTATCAGTTCTTTAAATAAGTGTTTTCTTTTTTTAAAAAATAATTATAGTAACAATTTTTTTAAAGAAACGAATTAATTCTTAACATACACAAAGATTTAAAATAACCTGATGAAGATAGGACTTCAGTTGGCCAGTTAAAACAGTTCTTTTTGACAGCAATTGGTTTCCAGGTAAATTTTAAATAAATACTTTTAATAGATTTATTCTGGACTTATGTTTTTTTTTTTAGGGTTAGTGGAGGCTATTAATGGGGACATATTGTCGGTGAATTTTTTTTACCCCAAACGAAAAAAACTTTCTTTAGCCTTTTTTAAAATTCTAAAAAACAATTTATTATATTAATGATGATTTAATAAAGTCTTTTTTTTCAGAATTGTAATCATAAAAAAATTTTTATTAAAACACTGTTTTTATGTCAATCTGTTAATCCTTTTTCTTGTCCGTTCCATATTTATTAAACTCGGGATATTAAAAAAAACATGATTTTTTTTAACTTGGAAAGTAAAGTTGATATGCCTATTCTTTTAATGGTTTTTTTTATTTTCACTCCTTTGGTTTATTTTTGAAATTCAGCAAAAAAAGGATTTTTAAAAAACGCCAAATTTTTCCCATCCTTTAAAAATGTTTTTACTTTAAATTTTTTTGATTGGTTTCGCATGTTCTTTTTTAAATTTTTAACTTTAAAACCCTTTTAATTTTCTGTTTAAAATTTACTAAAATAGCTAGTAATTTTTTTTAACAAAAAGAAAATTATCTGAAGTTTATCTTTTTTTTTTTTTCCTTTTAAATTTTTTTAAAAATTTTGAAAGGCAAGTTGAAAGGTTTTTAAATATATAACTAAGAAAACAGCAACAAAAAATTTTAAAAAGCAAAGAAATTTTTTTGGAAGAAATTTTTTTTGACCTTTAAAAAAAAATATACCATATTTATTTATCCAAAGATTATAATAATTATATGTTGTCCCAAATTTGAAAACCCATAAATTTTATCCCCAAAACGCGATGTGGTTTTTGTTCCCAAGCTTAGGAATTTTTTATCCCAAAAAAGCGCTGTGTAATTTCAAAACCACGCCGAAATCACGACAATCATCGAAGACACGTCCTTTTTTGTGTTATGGGAAAAAATTTTAAATTTTAAATACCCAAACCCCAAATCAAACCTTTTATTTTAATGGTGCAGGTCTATTTTTTTTATTTTTTGTTTTTGTCGAAGTTTTTAAAAAAATTTGAAAAAATGGTAATCAACAAAATTTAAAATAATTCAAGTTTTTAAATAAACTTTATATAAACAAACATTAGGTCTAGACTCCTTTAAAAAAAACCAAAAAAATCAAACAATAATGAAAAAGAAGCTAAAGAAATTGGACAAAATAATGGCAATAATGATAAAATATGTGGCAGAAAGTAATAGAAAATAAAATTATCGATTTTTCACAAAGGGGTAAATAAATTTTGAATAAAAAAAAGGGGAAACACATAAAATAATGAAAATTCAAACAACAAAAGCTGTGTGAGTCAAATTTGCATTTCACACACCTTTAAGACACGGGTAACCCACCAGGACTTTTTTAATAACTACTACCAAAAAAGTTCCCCGCTCGGGTGAACCCGGATCGCCTGGCGAGCCGAAAATCGCCCACTACGCTACCGGACTGACTAAATAGGTTTTTAATTTTATTAGATAAAAATATTAAAATATTATATGCCTATTAATTATCAAAATACGATTTTTTAACAAAACCCCCAAAAAGTATTAAATTTTTTTTTATTTTCTATTTTTTTTTTAGCAAAGCAAAAACAGCTAACCCCCAAAAAAAAAAGGATTTTTATTTAAGGGAATCCGTTTTCCCCGGATTCCCATTATAAAAAAACCAAAAAAAAAAAAGTTTTTTATTAACCAAATTTTTTTTGAAAATTTTTTTTATTGGGGGAAACCAAATTTACTTAAAGTTAAAGCCCCCGCCCTTTATTAATATTTAATATGTCCCTTAATTTGGCATCATTAATATTTATTACGTATTTAAATGGCGATTTTATATGGGTAATAAATTTTTTCTTTTTTTTTACCAAGTAAATTTTCGTGAAGGATAAAACATTAAAGTAATTTATAAATTAAATTATGTGACAGAAATCCCGATTTTTGCATAAAATTGTTAATAAAAAAAGTTGCAAACTCCCCCAAATCGATCTCGAATGTGACCGAAAGTGACCTTTTATTCGCCATGCGCTTGCAACCCGCCACGCAGCACACGGGGCGGAAACCTTTTTGCAACACCTCTTCCGTCTAGCCTTCGTGAATCATTTCATCGTCATCTGGGGGGGAAAAGGTCGGGCTTAGTTCGCGATAAAAAAAAAAATAAATAAAGGACAATCAAATTTTTCAATTTTTTATTTTTTTAAAACCTAGTTGCGGAAGTCAAAAAACCCAAAACCCTTTAAAATTTTAATGAAACTAGAATTCAAGGGGAAAGGGATTCGTTTAAAGACCCAATCAAAATAAAAAAGTTGAATTCCAGATGACAACAACAACTGTTCTTGAGGGATGGTATGAAAAGATGATGAGGAGTATTTTTCCACTTTAAAGCAAACACAAGTCTTATGATTTTAACGAGT